>CAUYRH010001561.1:0-15974 GCA_963574655.1 Perodicticus potto
ACCTCCAACTCCTGGGTTCAAGCGAGTCTCCTGCCTCCACCTCCCAAGTAGCTGGGACTACAGGCGCCCGCCACAACGCCCGGCCATTTTTTGGTTGCAGCTGTCATTGTTGTTTGGCAGGCCCGGGCTGGATTCGAACCCACCAGCTCAGGTGTACGTGGCTGGCGCCTTAGCCCATTGAACCACAGGCGCTGAGCCTAAACTTCTAATTAAAAGAAACCTGAGTCTAAGCTTTCTCGTTTCTATCCTCCAGGTACTTAAGACTTATTCAGAAGTAGTACGACATGTTCAGAATATGATGTGAAACAGACACAAAAAAGTTACTACTCCTGAAGGTCCCTTGATGTAATCTCCTTAGCTTTACAGACAAGATCTTCAATTTTCATTTTCTTTCTCCTTTCTTATACTATTTCTTAGCCAAACTGGCTGTTTCCATAGCTAATAATAAAAACTGCATTGGCTTGGTGCCCACAGCACAGTGGTTACGGCACTGGCCACATGCACTGAGGCTGGCAGGTTCAAACCCAGCCTGGGCCAGCTAAACAACAATGACAACTGCAACAAAAAAATAGCCGGGCGTTGTGGTGGGTGACTGTAGTACCAGCTACTTGGGAGGCTGAGACAAGAGAATTGCTTAACCCAAGAGTTAGAGGATGCTATGAGCTATGACGCCCTGGCACAGTAAGACTCTGCCTTAAAAAAATAATAATAATTAATTAATTAAAAAATTGCGTCTTTCTTACACAATCCTCAAGTATAAGAAGTGATCTTTTAAATTTTATTTTTGGGCTCTGCGCCTGTAGTTCCGTGGCTAGCGTGCCAGCCACATACACCAGGGCTGGCAGGTTCAAACCCAGCCCCGGCCTGCTAAAAACAATGACAACTACAACAAAAAAGTAGCTGGGCATTGTGGTAGGCACCTGTAGTCCCTACTACTTAGAAGGCTGATGCAAGAGAATCACTTGAGCCCAAGAGTGTGAGGTTGCTGTGAGCTGTGATACCACAGCACTCTACCAAGGGCAACATAGTGAGACTCTGTCTTAAAAAAAAAAAAAAAAAAAAAATAGGGTGGCGCCTGCGGCTCAATGAGTAGGGTGCCAGCTCCATATACCGAGGGTAGTGGGTTCAAACCCGGCCCTGCCAAACGGAAACAAAAAAATAGCCGGGCGTTGTGGCGGGCGCCTGTAGTCCCAGCTACTTGGGAGGCTGAGGCAAGATAATCCCCTAAGCCCAAGAGATGGAGGTTGCTGTGAGCTGTGATGCCACAGCACTCTACCGAGGGTGACAAAGTAAGACTGTCTCTAAAAAAAAAAAAAAAATAAAAGAAAAAAGAAAATAAATTTTATTTTTTGGGAGCAGCGCCTGTGGCTCTGTGAGTAGGGCATGGTCCCACATACTGAGGGTGGTGGGTTCAAACCCAGCCCCTGCCAAACTGCAACAAAAAAAAATAGCTGGGTGTTGTGGCGGGTGCCTGTAGTCCCAGCTACTTGGGAGCCTTAGGCAAGAGAATTGCCTAAGCCCAAGTAATTGGAGGTTGCTGTGAGCTGTGACATCACAGCACTCTACTGAGGGTTAATAAGTGAAACTGTCTCAAAAAAAAAAATTATTTTTGACCTCTGGACATCGGCACGCCCTACTACTTAAGAAGATGCATCCATGTGTAGGTGGGAGACAGAGGCAAAGGCTCAAGCTGTCTAGCACAGCCTGTATCACCCGCAATTCCAAAAATTAAGCCCCAGAGAAAAGTGATTTCAAGCAACTACTTTCACATCACCCAAGGACTGTACTGTGGAAGAGACTCAGGAGAGAAGTTACAGGCTACCTTAGAGCAGTTAAGGGCAAATTTCCTCACTTGACACCCCATTCCTGGACTTTTGTCTAGACACACAGCCAGCAGTAAGAAAGGTGGCTGCGAGGCTAGATGTGGCATCCTGGCAAGTTTAGCAGTCACGCTGCCAAAAACACATTCACCCTTGACATATGCTGACAGAAGTAAAAATATTTATTTTTTTTATCTTAAAAATCTGGTCCCACAAAGAGGCCAACACTTTTTTCAGTTCATGGTCTTGACCCTTCAAAAAGAAATCTTTCGATTGAGAGGTAAGTTGATAAAGGCAATTTCAGAGGTGTGCTCAGATAAAAATAATTTCTTAAGTCTCTAAACCAGGCATCCAGGCAACCCTGGACTTCCAGTTCACTGAGCTCCTTCTGTCATTCACAGTCCCTGAAGGAGAAAAGAAAATGGCTGTCTGCAGATAAGGCACTTCAGAAACCACCAAAGAGGAAACACAAGTCTGCCAGGAGTTGTGCTGTGAATCTGCAAGCCCAGAAAGCCGCCAGCAGACAGGAAGGCTGAGCCCACCTATTGGACAACACTGTTTCTCCCCACTGTTCCATCTCGCTTCCAGTGCCTACCTGGCCTGGAAGATGTGAAAAACAGGCACCTTGGCAGAGGTGAGCACGGCCGCCTAAGCTCAGAGCAGCTGCTGACAGTGAGGAGGGCCTTCAGAGGCCCCGCTGCGGCACGCTGCAGGAGCAGTTCCTTTTGCAAAGATGAGTTAGTACAGATTAGCACGTTAGCAAAGCAAAATAGTTAAGCACTTTAAAAAGCTGTTCAGTCCTTTCAATTTCCCTCCTGATTGTCTGTTCAAGCTGTAGCCGATAAACCTGCTAGAAATCAGGAAGGAATCCCTCCTCTGGAAGGCAGACTGACTGAAGTGGCTACAGCCAATGGGGGTGCCGAGCAGTGATCATGTGATACTTGAGAGGGCTGATCTAAATCCAGGCGGCAAACTCAAACCATTCTTTTGCTTGGAGGGCTTGTGTTTAATATGGGTCATTGTGATGGAAGATGTCTAGTCTCACAGTCTTCTCATGTTGAGAGGACAGATGGGGATAGGGCCCCAGGAGCTTTTCTTCTCCTGTATTCTGGTGCATACTTGAATCCCAGGAAATAGTGTGCCATAGTGCCAATTTACTGCCTCACGTGGAGTTCGTCAAGAGCCAGGCAAGGAAGAGAGGAGAGTGGTGCTTCAAACAGAGGCCAGCCAGGGAGTGCTTCGTCCTCCTTCCTTTGACCCAGATGAGCAGCTCCTTTCCAGAAGTCATGTGAGGAAAAAGAGAATTGTACTCAGGTCAGAACTGGACCCAGCCTGTGCCTGGCTGAGTCTGGCTGGAAGTTGACCTGTAAAGGGAAGACAGAGAGGTTAGGGGAAAGGTCCCATGTCTGAAGAGACAAAGTAGTTTTGTAAGTTGGCTTCTCTCTGGGAAAAAGGTTCTCAGTAGCCAGTTCCTAAATGTTCTAAAGCAGCAGTCAGCAAACTATGGTCCCAAGACCAAGCAGCTGTTTCTTCTTATTGTTAAAATAAACTAGGGTGGCGCCTGTGGCTCAGTCAGTAGGGCACTGGCCCCATATACTGAGGGTGGTCGGTTTGAACCTGGCCCCAGCCAAACTGCAACAACAATAACAAAATAGCCGGGCGTTGCGGCGGGCGCCTATAGTCCCCGCTACTCAGGAGGCTGAAGCAAGAGAATCGCCTAAGGCCAAGAGCTGGAGGTTGCTGTGAGCTATGACGCCACAGCGATCTACCGAGGACGACAAAGTGAGACTCTGTTTCTAAAAAAAAAATGAGTAAATAAAAATAAACTTTAATTATAAAAGACTCTTAAGTGAGTTCCATCATGCCTCTCTGTGTTTTTGTAATAAGATTTTATGGCTCGGCCACTGTAGCTCAAGTGGCTAGGGCACCAGCCATATACACCAGACCTGGTAGGTTCGAATCCAGCCCAGGCCTGCCAAACAACGATGACAACTATAACCAAAAATAGCTGGGTGTTATGGTGGGCGCCTGTAGTCCCAGCTACTTGGGAAGCTGAGGCAAGAGAACTGCTTAAGCCAAGAGTTTGAGGTTACTGTGATGCCATGGCACGCTACCCAGGATGACAGCTTGAGACTCTGTCTCAAGAAAAACAAATTTTATTGATATACAGTTATGCCCTAATTCGTTTACTCATTGTCTGTGGCTGCCCTTGTGTTAAAACAGCAGAATCAAGTACCGAGAACAAAGACCAGGCAGCCTGAACAGCAGAAACTATTTGCTACCTCGTCCTTCACAGAAAATGTGTGCTCACCCCTGTCGTAGAATCCATTCATATAAATAATAGTGCAAGAGGAATTTAGCATCTTTTCACCCTGATCCCAAATGAAGGCTTTAAATCTTTTTTTTTTTGAGGCAGATCCTCAGGCTGTCACCCTGGATAGAGTGCCGTGACATCACAGCAACCTCCAATTCCTGGGCTCAAGTGAGTCTCCTGCCTCCGCCTCCCAAGTAGCTGGGACTACAGGCACCCGCCACAACGCCCGGCCATTTTTTTTTTTTTTTTTGATTGCAGCCGTCATCGTTGTTTGGCGGGCCCGGGCTGGATTCGAACCTGCCAGCTCAGGTGTACGTGGCTGGCGCCTTATCCCGTTGAGCCACAGGCGCTGAGCTGAAGGCTTTAAATCTTATGGATCAGAGAAGGCTAGCCCCTTGCCTCAGAGGTTCCATAAGGATGGACCAAGGCTAGGACCTAGCCCAATGCTCTGGGGACACTAGGGACGAAAGAAGAGGAAGGGACTGGGGACAAGCAAAGCACTTGGTGAGATGGTTAAAAGAACCAGACAGATTTGCAAAAGGTGGCTCCAGGCCACTTAGCAGTGGAGAGCAGCAAAAAGCCTTCATGGAAAGAAATGTGCCACCCAAGTAGGTACTCTGGGGCTCCTTCCTCTGGCTGGCTTGAAAATGCCCAAATCAAAGCTACTGCTCTCCAAACCAGACGAAAAGCACTCAGAGCAGTTTCAGGTTCTAAAATGAACAGCCCTTGCCTCAGCCCCATCACATGTGGCTCTTCTTACCCTGTAGATTTGGCAAAGTCTCCCCAGATGTCTGCGGTGGCAGCGGTGGCAGGCTTGGGTGGGGGCCAGGATACAGTGGCACCACCTGATGTCCCCCGAGACCAACAGGTAGGGAAAGAGAAGGAGACAGGGGAGTCAGAGACCTCTCTTTGTTGTCTCAATGACCAAATCATGAGATTCAGTGACAAGCTATTTAGGGCAACAAAACAAAGGGTCAGCACATTTTCACCATCTTCTCACCAGCCCTCAAGGGCTCCTGGAGAAAAGGCAGAAAGCCATGTACAGGCAGGAGGCAGTGGCTCACGCCTGTAATCCCAACACTCTGGGAGGCCGAGGCAGGTGGATTGCTTGAGCTCAGGAGTTCAAGACCAGCTTAAGCAAGAGTGAGACCTCATCTCTAAAAATAGCCAGGTGTTGTGGTGGGTACTTATAGTCCCAGCTATTTGGGAGGCTGAGGACAGAGGATTGCTTGAGCTTGAGAGACTGAGGTTGCTGTGAGTTATGAGGCCACAGCACTCTACCCAGGGTAACAACATGAGACTCTGTCTCAACAAATAAAGAGGCTGGGCATGGTGGTTCACACCTCTAATCCTAGCAGTCTGGGAGGCAGAGGTAGGTGGATTGCTTGAACTCACAGATTCGAGATCAGCTTGAACAAAAGCAAGACCCCGTCTCTACAAAACAGAAAATCTGAGGCAAGAGAATCTCTTGAGGCTTAGCGCCCATAGGACAGTGGTTACAGCACCAGCCACATACACTGAGGGTGGCGGTTTCTAACCCAGCCCGGGCCAACCAAACAATTGCAACAAAAAAACAGCCTGGTATTGGGGCAGGTGCCTGTAGTCCCAGCTACTTGGAAGGCTGAGGCAAGAAAATTGCTTAAGCCCAAGAGTTTGAGGTTGCTGTGAGCGGTGATGCCACAGTACTCTACCAAGGGCAACATGGTGAGACGCTATCTCAAAAAAAAAAAAAAAAAAAAAAGAGGTTCTCTTGAGCCCAAGAGTTGGAGGTTGCTGTAAGTTATGATGCCACAGCACTCTACCCAGGGTGACAGTCTGACACTCTTGTCTCAAAAAATAAAATAAAATAAAGCCACGTACAAGGTGGAAGGAGGGGACCAGGGAGGGCAAGTCACGTGCCATCTATCTTTCCTACCTGAAGCTGACTTTATTTTCAATCGCTTATGCTAAAATCTGTTTAAAATTTACTATATCCTATCCTGGGTTCGTGAATGGTGCCCACCACCTGCAAAATCATCTTTCTATAAAGCCTGCAGTCCAAGTGCCTGGATCAACCAGCTGAGAACACAATGTGCCCGACATGTGCCAAGTCCCAGGCCCCAAACTGGTTAGGGTTGTGAAGAGCCTTCCAGAAGAGGTAGCACAAAAGCCGATCCTTGTTCTTATCTCTTCAATGAGGTGGTTGGTGTGATGGGGCTGCAAAGCCTCCTTTTTATTGTACCTTTCTGGCACCTTCCCCAGTGCTGCCAACTGTCCCTTCTGAAGGTCCTGTGTCTGCCACCCTCGGCTTTCCCACTGATTTGCTACTTCTAATCTGCTCTGGGCTGGGAGACCAGATAAAACTAGGGCCCTCAATGATTAAAGAGTTTTCCAGTTCATTGCTTAGGGCACATTATCTCATCTACCTCACCACAGCCCCTAGGCGAAAATAGGTGGGAATGTGCGACTTTGTACAAGTCACTTAAGTTTTAGTTTTCTCATCTCTAAAAGGAGGACAGTAATAATGAGTACTTCACAGGACTGATATGAAGATTAAATTAATATGCATGAATGCTTAGAACAGGCCTGCACATGGGAGCAATAATAGCAATATTAATAAAACGAAAGCTAACAATCAGTGAGCACTCACAACATTCTGGAAATGGTTCTAAGTGCTGTGTACTAATTAGCCCATCTGATCCTGACAGGAAACCTATGTCATGGTATCATTACTTCCCCCATCCTATAGATGAGGAAACGGAGGCACAGAGAAGTAAGCAATATTCTGATCATAAAACTGGTAAGCTGATATTTGAACTAAACCAGTCTAGCTCTGAAACATATGGCAAGTGCTCAATAAAGGGGTTTTTTTTTTTTTTGAGACAGAGTCTCATTTTGTCGCCCTCAGTAGAGTGGTATGGTGTCTCAGCTCACAGCAACCTCAAACTCTTAGGCTTAAGCGATTCTCTTGCTTCAGTCTCCCAACTAGCTGGAACTACAGGCACCTGCCACAAAACTTGGGTAGTTTCTAGAGATAGGGTCTCGCTTTTGCTCAGGCTGGTCTTAAATTCCTGAGCTCAAGCAATCCACCCGCCTCGGCCTCCCAAGTGTTGGGATTACAGGTGTGAACCACTGTGCCTGGCCTCAGTAAAGGTTGTTATTCACAACTTATAGGCACCATTTTGTCTGTAGATACGCTGTCATACACATTAGAACACGAGCCCTTGAGAGCAAGGACTTTATGCTGCACTTACAGTATCCCAGTGCCTGAACTCCACCTGGCACATAACAAGTGCTCCACATTACCTTTTAGAAATGCATAGCAACTGAGGGATGGCCTAAGACCTTGGCTCTCAGACTTTAGTGAGCATACAAATGAGAATAAAAATAAGAATGCAGGCAGAGCACCGTGGTGGCTCACCCCAAGAGGCCAAGGCGGGTGGATTGCCTGAGCTCAGGAGTTGCAGACCAGCCTGAGCAAGAGCGAGACCCTGTCTCCTCTAAAAAAAACAAACAAAAACCCAAAAAACTAGCCAGGCATAGTGGTGCACGCCTATAGTCCCAGCTACTCAGGATGCTGAGGCAAGGAGATTCCTCAAGCCTGAGAGTTTGAGGTTGCTGTGAGCTATGACACCACAGCACTCTACCCAGGGCGACAGAGTAAGACTCTGTCTCAAAATAAATAAATAAAAATAAAAAAAAAATCCAGGTGCCAGGGCAGGGTCTCGGTGGTTGCTACTGTTGCCACTCTCCTGGCTGGAGTATTCCCCACAGGACTGAGGTTGAAGTTCAACCTCCAGATAAGGGAGCCAATATCAGGAAAACAGGAAGATTCCTGTCAGGTGGCTGTGAGAGCTGTGTGAGGAAACCAGGTGGTGACGATCCCCCAGCCTGGGTTAGGCTAAGCATCAAACTGGGTGGGGGTGGGGTGGGGAGGGATAGAGGGCAGAAGCAAAAGTCTGGAGCCCCAGCACTTCAGAGGCTGATCCTACACACTAACTCCTGGAATACGGGGATCTCCAAAGCACTCATCAACACAGCCTGCTGGGAGCTGTCTTGCCGCTTCCCTGCACTGATGGCTTTGATGTGGCGCTCACTCCAAACTACATCTCCAAATGGATTTCCCACCACTCACTTTGATAAGCCTTATGCTGCATCCATCTCCCTAAATACACCAGGTGTCTAAAAGTCTGAGGCGTATTCATGCTCTTCTGTATGGACTTCTCGTTCCCCAATCTCCATCCTTCAAGGTCTAGATCAGCGGTTCTCAACCTCTGGGTCATGACCCCTTTGTAACAATGAAATACATCGCAGCATTAGGAAGGTTGAGAACCACTGGTCTAGATCAATGTCATCTCTTCCAGAAAGCCTCCCTAGATCACACCTGCTAGGAGTGAGTCTAGGCCTTATACATTTGGTCTTGTGCCTGTGATTCATCTCTCCCACTACATGTGAGCAGAGACTGTATCTCCATCACACACTCACTCGATACCCACTGAGGAGCCGCTGAGAATAAGAAACCTATCTGTGATAAAGTCACAGTAAAAAGCCAGTCCCAGTTCCTGCCTCTCATGGGAGTGCAAACACCCTAACGGGTGTGCGGAAGGTTGTTAGGGGAATAGAGGAACCCCTTATCCGGTGTGTGTAGGATCAGCTTTGGGGTGCTCGCCTTCCCTTTGACATACACAGGGATTAAATGATGAAATCAGCGTGTGAAGGAGGGAACCACGGGGCCCAGCTGTTAGGAAGAAAAGGAACCCACAGGTGCAGAGTTAGCAGTCACCCCCTGAGCACTGACCTGAACCGGGAGCAAATGCTGGCTGGGTGAGGGATCCCCCAGCAGGTAACTGCTCCCCAGGAGGAGGGATCAGCGTGGAGGTTTTGCCCCCTGGAGGCGGGGGGAGCAGGCTAAGCCCTCCTGTGCTGGCAGGCCGGGCTCGGGGAGTCCCAGCTGCTCCTTCTTTCTTCTTGATGTTCTAAAGAGAGGAGGGGAATCCAAATCAGTCAACTCTGCTATATTCCCACTGCCATTAGCCCCATGGGAGGCCGAGGTAATTCCTGGACCCCCAACATCTACATAAGCAAAAGATGGTCTTGTCTAGCACCTTCATTGTTAAGAGCTATATTCAATGCATCACAATTCTAAATCTATCACAAATATGGTTCATTTTAAAACCCAGCATCCCACTTCATTAATCATTAGGGAAATACAAACCTAAACTACAATGATATTCCATCCCATACCCACCAGAATGGCTAAAATAGAGGCTATCAAGTATTGACAGAGACAGGGAGCAACCACTCACACACCACTAGTGAAACTTCTTTGAAAAACTGAAAGTTCAACGGAGGAACTTAAGACTCTGCGATTCAACTCCTATCACAACAGAAACGCATACACACGTGCACCAAAAGGCAGGAAGTCAAACATTCCCAGAGGCACTATTTGTAATAGCCCCAGACTGCAAACTACCAAAACATCCATCAACAGTGAAACAGATAAATTGGGAACATTCTCACAGTGGCACGTGCCACAAGCCACAACAATGCGAATGAACAGGCTACAAGCAACAATATGGACTATACTCACAAATGACACACTGAGCAAAGCAAAGAGGCTGCATCCAGAGACCACAAAGTGTATGATTCAATGCACGGAAGTTAAGAACGTAAAAAGGGAGGCTATGCAAAGTCAGGATACGGTTGCTCGGGGTAGGGAGTTACTGGCAGGGATTGGGAAGGGGCTTGCAGGGTGCTGACCGTATTCTTCTTGACAGGGGTGCAGGTTTATATATATGCAAGTTTGGCTTTAAAAATTCGCCGAGTTTTGCATTTATGATGTGTGCACTTTTCCACATGCATATTATACTTCAATAAAATGTTTTCCTACAGACAGAACAGCAAGCATGAGCCAGAAACCAGAAGACCTGAAAGACACTCATGTGAGTCCAGCTGGGCCAGTTACCTCAAGCTCTGTGATCCTGGGGTAAGTCCCTTAGCCTAAGCCTCAATTTCCTTGTAACATAGAAAACGGGGAAGATGTTTAATTCATATGAGAAATGCCTAAAAAAAAAAAAAAAAAAAAAAAAGGTACTACCTGGCCCACAGCTGATGCTCATTAAATGTTAGTTTCCTCCAAGCAAGAAAAACAATCACATCCCAACCAGTCCACTGGATTGGATTTGTATTTTCTCTTAAGGGCCAGCTGGCCGACTTCAAGGGCCTCAAATCATCACCAGCATAAAGCAGAAAAGAGGAGAAAGAGATGGTAAGTAAAGAGGAAAAGCATTGTTTTAGAGTTACAAAGTCTCTTCAAAACAACAAATCCATTTTGACCTTGGTTCCCCCTAAGTAGGATTCTGACTCTGTCTCCCCACTCCACCCCCTGCACCCAGGTTAAAGTCAAGCCCTGGCAACCCACCTCAACCTGCTCCCGTTCACAGGAGTTAACAGGGAAAAGCCAGATGCAGAGCAGCTCAGAAGAAAGATAGGGAGTCAGGACAACACCACCGGCAGAAGCTGCCCATGACCCCCAGCGCCCATCTCAACACCTTCCTTGACCAAATCTTCCTTGCTCAAGGCACAAGGCCAAGATGCAGTCTGGAATGAACATTCTGACCCCTCTAGAACCAGGACAGAAAAACCACCTCTGGTGGCAAATGACTGATGCTCCTGTCAACTTAGGTTTTGCACTGCTGAACTACCTTTGAGCCCCCTTCCCTTGCTTGCAAGTCGCTCCTTCCAGGAAGCCTTCCTTGGTTCACCTAACTATGGCTGTGTGCCCTTCCTTTAGGAGCCCATTGGACCCAGACTCTGCTCAGTTGGAGAAACTCTCCAGCCATGCTGTAATCACACTCTGCCCACCTGTTTCCGCTCAATTCTGAGCTCCATAAGACCAAGAGTCCTCTTGGTCACCTAGCCAAGGACCTGGCACAAGGCAGCTGGCCAATGAACAGCTGCTGAACTGATGGACTGAACTGTGGGTGGGCTGGGGGGAGGTCACAACAACTACATGACCACAGCCACCACAGCCACGCAAGGGTGGGACTCACTGCGATGTTGAGCTTGATCGTCTGGCCCTCTTTGAAGCCTAGGTCCAGTTTGGGGCCTTGGTCTGGGTTCTGAGCTTGTTTTGCAAATTCACACTGCTGTTTGACCCACCTGGGGAGTGAACCAGAAGAAAACAGTGAGGAAGGAAGAAACCAACTATCTCACATTCAATGCTGCCTGGCACCTGCCCAGGCTGGGTGACAGAAAGAGTGCCAGCTTGGGAGGTGGGCCTGAATTCCAGTTCTGGTTCTGACACTTAAGCAGCTGCATGCACATCTGTTTCCTCAGCAGCACAATAAGCTGGAAATTCAGTAGGTCTTAAAGACGGCTATGAGAGTTCAGGGAAATCACTTAAATAGAGGGTTCCACTCCATGAAATGTGACAGCCTGGCCCTTTCCTCCTGGACAATGGCATGAAAACTAAGACATGGTCTCTACACTGCTTCCACTAAAGCTTATAAGGTAGATGAGAGGCAAGAAATATGCTGAGAAGTGGAGGACAAGACCAAGGTCTCCCACTCTCCATACAACACCATCCGGCAGCCACGTGGGACAGAGGACCCAGGTCAGGGAAGAGCCAGAAGCACCCAGGTGAGAGGCTGGGCATTGCCTGCTCACTGGCAGAGCGTGTCAGAGCCCTGCAGAGAGCAAAGGAGGACTTTCCTGCCCTTTTAGCTTCATAAAGAGTATCTGCTGGGTGGCCTGGGTATCAAAGCACCATTTACTCCAGCAATAGTCCCCCAAAAGTCAAAGGAGCCTAACAAGGACTCTGGCTGCTCAGGGGCCTGGTAAGGGCACAGATGTGACAGCCTGAAGTCTGGCCCAGCTGAGTGTGATGGGGAGATAGGCCTTGGGACAAGGGGAATTCACAGCAGACATGGGGACTAGGAGAGCAGAGAGAAGGCAGCCTACCACAAAGGAGAACTGTGTTCTCCTGAGGCTCTGCTAGCAGACAAGTCCCATATATCCCTAACCTGGGAGATCATCCTCTCTGAGAAAGAAGGGAGGAGGCATGAGCACGTGTCTCTCAGAGCCACTCACTTGAAATGGTCCTGCAATGCAACGTTGAAGTCAAAGGCGTCGCCTCGGTCCCCAAAACCAATTCCAATAAACGCCCGTCGCCCTGGAGGACAGCACATGATCAGTCCCACTTTCCACAGCAGAGAAGCCCTTTCTCAGGAGGAGGGAGCACCAAGACCCACACGTACCATTTCCATCTTCAATGCGGATAACGAAGTACCTGCTGGAATCCGTCACGCTCTCCACAGCTGTGCCAGGAAACTGATCCACCGGTGCCTGAGCAAAGAGCTCCCCTAAAAGCGCAAGTGAGGGTGCACCTCAATCCCCCTCCCAGCCTAGTGCTGCTATCACACTCCTGGGGCCCTTTTCCTGCAGAGCAACTGTGGTGAGCTGAGGCAGACGGGCAAACCTTACTCTGGGATTCAAATCAAATCCACTGTTGTGGAAAGAAGACATAAAAACAGAACTGATCGATAAGAAGGTTAAGTCAGAGATGGCTGACAGGTCAAATCCAGCCCACAGTTAGGATGTTTTATTTAATTGCCAAACATTTCAAAATGAGATCACATGTAAAACAATCCAAATTTTTTTCTTTTTTTTTTTTTTACCCACATTTCTTCCTGATCTTTTTTTTTTTTCCAATCCAAATTTCTTACTTCCCTTAAAATTACGCTCTACCAGTGCTGGGCATCCATCCCCACCTGAGATGAAGAGGCCAGAACTGCCACCAACTCATTCCATCTGCTTTACTCTCTCAGGTTACCTGCCTGGACCCTGTGTACCCTGGCCTAGGTGAAACACACCACACCTTCAGAAAAGGCCTAGTACTTGAGGCAGGACTGTAAGGATCAGTGAGCCCAGTGGGAAAAAGGGAGGTCATTCTTGCACCCAAGGAAGAATCTGAAATGGGATGACTTAATTCAATCTTAGGGCAAAAGAATGACTGGCTTTAAAAGGGGCCCTGTGAAATGCATCCCCTCGTCATCAACTATGGCTCTGTACAGGTGCAGAGTAACACACAACTTTTGTAACCATTAATGACTAGCATCATTTTTACATGTGTTGACCTCTGATGGGGCTTTAAGCATTTAACCAAATATTTTCCAAGGCCTGTGGTTTGGAGATGACTGTGTAATCAAGGCTGAACTGAATTAAAACTGACGGCCCTAGAGTTTGCAGCTTCTTGTTAGTTCATCTGCCCTCCACTCTAGACTCACCTGAATGCCTTCAGCCTAGAGCAGTGGTCCTCAACCTAGAGCGGTTTTGCCTCCCAAGAGGCCCCTGGCAAAGTCTAGGGACATTTTTGGTTGCCACAATGTGGGAGGTGCTATTGGCATCTGGCAGGTAGAGGCTGGGATACTGCTAACTATCTCACACTGGATTCCACAGCTCTTCACAACAAATTCTCATCTGGCCTCACTGTCAAAAGGCTGAGAATCCCTGGCCTAGAGTAATGTCCTCACTACCTCACTCCATGGTGAGACTAACATGACCCAGGCATGACCCTGAGCTACCAACATCTTGGGGCAGGTCCTGCAGATGAGGCTCAGGCCTAAGTAGTGGCTTTCACATTAGGCAGTCATGTTACAGACACAGTTCCCAAACTCCCCAGAGAACAAAGGGTGTTGCCATTTCCTTGTGTTACAGTGGGGCTGGACACAGGGTCAGTGACATCTCAGCAATTCCTGGGCCAAAATTCTCTGCCCTAACCATGGCGGCTGCCTCTTCAAAGTGCTCTGCAACTAAAACCTACCCTGTCTATCCCATGCTCCAGAAGAATAAATCAATGCTCTGAGCAGGTTCACAAAGCAATTAGATACAGATCTGCTCACTTCCCATTTCCAGTCTTGTGAGGAGGAACTAATGTGATACTCATTTCAATACAAAGGGGGCCAAGGCTCAGAGGTCACATGGCTTGTCCAAGGCCCAACAGCTCTGGCAGAAGTGGTGTTAAGTTCTGAGAAAACGCAAAGAGGTTCTGCCCCTAAATCTCTGCACGTTTTTCTGCTCCAAAGGAAAATCTACACCAGAAAAAAAACAAATGACCCAATGCTGTGGCACCTGACTGAGCAGGCAATGGGCCTGATCCCCACTGGGCGGGTCTCAGGCTGGGACTATTCCAAAGAAAGACCCCTTTCTAGCACAGCCAGAGGCACTGGTGGCCCAGGGCCTCCAGAGAGGCTTCTCCAGTATAACCCAAACCCAGCACAGCCCATCTTAGCTTGTCCTCTCGCCACAGGAAAGAGCTGAGTAAGACGGTTCCCAGCCTCTATCAATTAACGGGCACAGTCAGCTCTGGGGACTTCACATTTAGCTGATAAACAAAATCCCTGAGGAAGAACCAGGGCTCAGCAGCTTATCTTTGAGGCAAGCGGAAGGGCTTCTTACTTCCTACTGGGACCATCTGCAAAGCTCCTCTCCTTGGCCTCCCAAGTTACTACTTTCCTAAGGACTCCCAAAAGGAACAAGTGCTTGACAAGAAATACTCCTTTTAACACCTGAGGACAGGTGGGGGAATGAAGGCAGCTTAAGGGTACTCTTGTGTCTCTGATTTCCAGGCAGGTTCCCACGACCCCTGAGCAGCCTTGCCAGGCCCTGGCTGCCTTCTCCTTCTTAAAACAGGTGCGGCACCTCAGCCCAGTGTGGCCCTCTTTGTCTTTACCTGAGGTCCTGTCCTCCAGCTTGATGTAGGCCACCTGCCCCTTTGCAGTGATCCTTAGCCGACCACTCCATGACGGCTGGTCCAGCTGCCACTCTGCGGCCCTAAGGGGACAAACACCACTGAGCTTCTGTGAGGGGCTCCTGCTCCGTGACTCCAATGCTGGGGATAGGAATGGGAGAGGCTGCTTGTTCTAGACCAGGGGTTGGCAAAATGTTTTCCGTAAAGGGCAAACAGCAAATATTTTTGGCTTTGCAGGCAACTCTGCTGTTAAAAGAGTGAAAGCAGTAGACTCTGCGCATGTTGGTGCTTTAAGTATTTTAACAAGAGTATTTTCCACTCTGTAGAAGTAGCTGTATTTTAATAGAATTATACAGACACGAAAATCTGAAATTCGTATCATTTTCACAATTTGCTCTTTGCCAGGCACAATATTCCCAGCCCTTTGGGAAGGACGATTGCTCAAGGCCAGAGTTTTGGGCCCAGCCTGAGCAACAGAGCAAGACCCCAAGTCTACCAAAAAATTTTAAAATTAGCAGAGCATGGTAGTACCTGCCTGTAGTCCCTACTATTTGGGAGGCTGAAGTGAGAGAGGATTGCTTGAGCACCCAAGTTCAAGGTTATAATGACCTATAATCGTACCACTGCACTCCAGCCTGGGTGACAAAGCAAGATCCTGTCTCTAAAAAAAAAAAAAAAAAAAAAAAAATTACCAACAGCTCTCTTCCCCTAAGCAGCCTGAGGTGATTTGTGAAAATGGTTCGCTATTCATCTGACCCCCACAAAGTCATGCAAGTCAAGAGGCTCAAATCTTCGTGTTCACTTTAAGAACACACGTGAAACTTCCCAGGCCATCAAGGGTGTGCATATACGAAAAGCCACCAAGTATCTGAAGGATGTCACTTTAAAGCAACAGTGTGTACCATTCCAACGTTACAATGGTGGAGTTGGTAGGTGTGCCCAGGCCAAACAGTGGGCCTGACACGGTCGGCGGCCCAAAAAGGGTGCTGAATTTAAGGGTTTAGATGGAGATTCTCTGGTCATTAAGCACTTCCAAGTGAACAAAGCACCCAAGATGCATCGCCAAACTTACAGAGCTCATAGTCGCATTAACCCATACATGAGCTCCCCC
>CAUYRH010001565.1:0-19852 GCA_963574655.1 Perodicticus potto
CCTGTAGTCCCAGCTACTCGGGAGGCTGAGGCAAGAGAATCGCCTAAGCCCAAGAGCTGGAGGTTGCTGAGAGCTGTGACTCCGCAGCACTCTACTGAGGGCGATAAAGTGAGACTCTGTCTCTACAAAAAAAAAAAAAAAAGAAAAGAAATCATGCAAAGAGATCGAGCTTTGGACTCTGGCCTTGGGCAGGTGACCTGGGTCCTCCTCCATCAGCTTTTCAAAACAGCTCAGATGTCATTGGGTAGCGTTGAAGTGACAAGATGAGCACAAATGTTAGGCTTCAGTCCCAGCTCCACTTCTAACATCTGGAGACTCTGAACATTTTGGCTCCTTGGCCTCAGTTTGTTGGTGTGAAATGGGCCCAGTGTGATCACTGCTCTCAAGACCATGGAGGGATCATATGGACCAGTGCAGGTGGCTAGCCGTATGCACTGGGTCAGCATGAGCTGTGACTAAGATGTTGGTTCTGTGGCAGCGAGCATTACAGTGCCAGCCCAGTGGTGGCGTTCACTGGTTACACAGTGGCTGCTGCTGTTAGGATTCCTGGGGAGGAGGGTGCCGAGGGACAAGATGCTTACTCTGCCTTAGTGAGTTGGTTGCGTGCGTGCTACAGAGCTGGCTCCTGGGTGGCTGGCATGTGCGTGCAGACACAGACCTTTCCAACGTGAGGTATGTGTGCACACAAGACCCTATACCTGAGAGCTCTTGTGGCTCCCAGCCAGGCCTGCAGCCACAGCTACACAGGCACATGCAGGCAGGTGCCCTGGATATGTAGAAGCTGTGCCAGCACTCGAAGGCCCCCCACCCCCACCCCGTGGTTGTGAACCCAGGCCTGGCCCTTCCCCCTCAGTTGCTGTCCTACTCAGCAGCCCCTGTGGCCCTGTACACAGCCCAGGCCCCTATGCTGGTGTCTTTGCCTTAACTTAGATGGATTGGCAGGTGGGGCCAGCTGCCTTGATGCTGGCCTGCCTGCCTCTCCCTCCCTGCTGCTGAGTCGCTGTCCCAGCCCTTTTGCCTTCTTGCTGGGCAGCTGGCGTGGTGCCCCTGCTGCTGCTGCTGCTGCTGCTGCCGCCGCCGCTGCTGCTGCTTCCTCTGCTGCTGCCGCCCTACCCTGCAGGGCTTGCCCTCTGGAAGCTAGGGGGGCGGGGGCGGGACCGGAGGCCGTAGGAGTGTGGAGGCAGCGGGGGTATGGGGATTGGCTTGGACCTTGGGAAAAGGGGAAGGGGTGGGTAGCCCTGGAGAGGTCCTTCCTCAGGGTGAGGTTGGGCTGAGAAATGGGTTTGTAGCGGGCGTGGCTTGGGGCAGTGGGTGCCAAGGTTGGTTCTGACCCCTACCCCCTTCCCTCTGCCTCCCTCCCCTGCCCAGATCCCGGCAGCAGCTCCACTGAAGGGCCCAGGCCCGTCCTCGTCCCCGTCACTACCTCACCAGACCCCTCTGGGAGACAGTCCCCACTTGCCCTCCCCACACCCTGCCAGGCCCCCTTCCCGCCCACCTTCCCGCCCTCACTCGCGCCCGCCCTCCCAGCCCCAGAGTGTGTCCCGCCCACCCTCAGAGCCAGCCCTGCACCCTTGCCCCCCACCCCAGGCCACCCCTACTCTGCCTGGTATCTTTGTCATCCAGAACCAGCTGGGCGTCCCCACACCTGCCAGCACCCCAGCCCCCACCACACCAGGACCACCCCAACCCCCACTACGGCCCCCATCCCAGCCACCTGAGGCGCCGCTACCCCCAGCTCCCCACCTCCCTCCGACCTCTACCACCTCTGCCGTGGCCTCCTCCTCCGAGACGTCTACCAGGTTGCCAGCCCCTACGCCGTCCGATTTCCAACTCCAATTCCCACCCACCCAGGGGCCCCACAAGTCCCCCACACCCCCACCGACCCTTCACCTGGTCCCTGAGCCCGCAGCGCCCCCCCCACCGCCTCCTCGGACCTTCCAGATGGTGACCACCCCCTTCCCAGCGCTGCCCCAGCCGAAGGCTCTTCTCGAAAGATTTCACCAGGTAATCAGAGGCAGGGACCACTGACTTCCCTTGCCCCTGCCCCTGCCCCTACCCCTGCCCACTCAGTCAGATGGGAGTCCCTCCTGTTTTATGGTTTTCTGCTCATCCCCAGCCCTGGCCCCCTGGCTGCCCCCACTCCTAGCCTATGCCCCCCACCCTTCAATCACCTATCCCTCCTTAGGTGCCGTCCGGAATCATTCTCCAGAACAAGGCTGGGGGGGGCCCTGGCACCCCACAGACCTCCGCCAACCTGGGGCCCCTCGCCAGCCCCACTGCCTCTGTGCTGGTCAGCGGGCAGGCCCCCTCCGGGACCCCCGCTGCCCCCAGCCATGCCACTGCCCCGGCACCCATGGCCACTGCAGGTAGGGGAGGGCTGTGTGGGTGGGGGCTGAGAGCAGGGAGGATGGGCTGGGCAGAGTTATGGGGCAGGTGAATGGGGGTGTCACTAAGACCTCAGGGGACCAAGGGAAGGTGCAGGAGGCAGGGCTGACTCCCCAACTCTGAGGGCCGGAGAGCAGGAGGAGAGTGGAAGGGATGCAGGATTGGGGCTCACATTTGAGGAGGGGTCTTTGTGTCAGTGACCCTGGACCCTGTCCTCCCACCTACACCCCCAGGCCGCCCTCCTCTGCTTCCTGCTGAGAACAAAGCTTTTGCCAGCAACCTCCCAACCCTGAGTATGGCTAAGGCTGCTTCATCTGGGCCAGGGAAGTCCTCCGGGCTGCAGGTAAGAGACCCTCAGAGCAGGGGCAAGGGCAGCACCTGGATGTTGCCAGGAAACTGGGACAGGGCAGGGAGACACCAAGAATAAGGAGGGTAGGATGAAATAGGAATATCAGACAGAAGCAGCTGAAACCCTGAGACCAGCCAAACAGGCACAGGAGGGGGTGCGTGAGACCCAGACAGATGGTTAGAGATGGCAGAGACACTAGGATCATTGCACAAGGACACAGGGGCACCCAGACAGCTAGATGGCAGTATAAGAGGTGGTTGCCAGGGGCAGAACAGGTGACACTGAGACAGGAAGGAGGAGGAGGGTCCAGGCTACAAGCTCAGGCAGGAGAGGTCAGTACTGGATGGGATAGCGGATGAGAGACAGGGAGGCTAAACCGAGAATAGACAAGGCAGAGACTACGTGTCGTATGCAGGGGATGGGAAGGCAAGCAAAGAACGTAAGGTCAGAGGGCACAGGGTCCAAGAAATTGGGAGAGACTCAGAGACCAGCTATGCCTGGGCCAAGATCTGGGGCAAAATGAGATGAGCCGAGGGTGGAGGGGGGTGGGGGAGGAGAGGACAGAGACCATGTAGATCAGAGGAGCTGTCATGGGGGAGAGGAGCCAGCCACCTGTCATGGAGAGTGAGATACTTAGAAAGCAGCCCCTGCGAGGGGACGGAGGGGACCCAGGTCGAGGCTCCCGCCTTCCTGTCGCCCTCTCCTCCCCTGCAGATTTAGTTTGATGGGCATGGGATCCCGAAGCTGGGGCTAGGCCCCCACCCGGGTGAGAAGTCTTTGTCCCAGGCTGGAGGGAGAGAGTGGGTCAGGGCACTGGGGAAGGCTTCCCTGTCACAATGCCTCTCACCCGACTCTCTCCCCACAAGTATGAGAGCAAGTTGAGCAGCCTGAAGAAACCCCCTACGCTCCAGCCCAGCAAGGAAGCCAAGTGAGTCTCCACATGCCTCCACCTATGCTTTGGGGGGGTCAAGTGGACCACCGTTCAGAAGTAGGAGGGCAGGCCTGAGTGCCTGTCCCAGCTGCAGCCCTGGGTAGCTGTGCAGTTCCCCCAGACCCTCAATCTCCCCTTCTCCCACCACGGGTATCACCCCACAGTGCACAGGGGCGGCTGGTCTTTTTTTTTTTATATATATACCTTAGTTTGACTTTTTTTGTTTGTTTGTTTTTGGCCAGGGATGGGTTTGAACCTGCCATCTCTGGCATATGGGGCTAGCGCCTTACTCCTTTGAACCACAGGCGCCGCCCAGGGGCGGCTGGTCTTTAGCAGGGGGTAGATGGGGTTGGGCTTGTCTGCGGGGAGAGGAGATGACAACAAGGAGACTCAGCAAGTGGCAGGAGGCAGAGTAGCACGGGGAGCCTCTGGCTCCCCTTCTCTCTTCCTCTGTCTGTGCTGTGGGGAGTGACTGCTCTTCACTTCCTCCAGCCTCAGTTTCTTCTTCTATAGGAGGAGGATAATGACAGCATCTACTTCCTTTGGCCAGGGATTCAGTGGGACAAGCAAGCCCCTTTAGCACGTGCTAACTTGCCTTCAGAGTATTCCTTTTCCCTTTGTTGTTGTGCTCAGCTGTGGCCTGGGACAAAGGGTCAGTGACACTGGTTTTGCCTGGCCCTCACCCCCAGCTCTGTGTATGTGGTCTCTCCCCATCCAACCCCAGTTTCCTGGAGCATTTGCACAAACATCAGGGCTCAGTCCTGCACCCTGACTACAAGACAGCCTTCCCCTCCTTCGAGGATGCCCTGCATCGCCTCCTGCCCTACCACGTCTACCAGGGTGCCCTCCCCTCCCCCAATGACTACCACAAAGGTGAGGCCTCCCCAGGACTCTCCCGATGTGTCCTGAAGGGCCCCATACAGCCCAGCAACTGGCCCTGACTAGGGCAGGGCACTGTAAGGGGTGGGGACAGGTGCATGCTCTGTGACTTTGGGGAGCACAGCACCCCCATATCTCCACCCCTGCATCTCTTCTCTTCCTCACAGTGGATGAGGAGTTTGAGACGGTCTCCACGCAGCTGCTGAAACGCACCCAGGCCATGCTCAATAAATACCGACTCTTGCTCCTGGAGGAGTCCCGGGTAGGGTCAAAGTCCCCTTCCTTCCCAGTTGGGACCTTGCCCTCCTCTAAGCCTTGGGAGGGAGACATGTGGTCAGATCACGAGGATTGTTCCGAAGCTGCTCACATCCCCCTGGGTCTCTGGTGTCCCTTCCTCCTCCTCGCTTGTTCACTTGTCATTTCTCTTCTCTCCCCCACCCACCCCCAGAGGGTGAGCCCCTCAGCAGAGATGGTAATGATCGACCGAATGTTCATTCAGGAGGAGAAGACCACCCTTGCCTTGGATAAACAGCTGGCCAAGGAGAAGCCTGGTGAGAAGGGACGGGAGGGAGAGATGTCCCCACCCCAACCAGACACCACCAGAATTAGGTTGGAGGCAGGAGTGGGGTGCATGACCTTACCTTACACCACCACCAGGTGGCGCCCGGGCTCCACCTTCCTACTATAGGAGCATCTGGGACCTCTTGGTTCAGACCAGAGCCCTGTTTTGAATTTCCATCACTTGTTTTACTTTCACCCCCTTCATCCTGGGATGGGGGAAGACTCTGCCATTCCCAGGGGATAGAAGACAGAACGGGGCTCTCCTTAAATTTTGCATCTGAGGTTCCTCACCCTGGTCTCCCATCTTCAGGAAAGTATGTAATCCCAGCTGCCAATTTTCCAAAGTATCCCCTCAGTCCTGGCCCACATTCAGTGCCAATCAAGTCCAGCGCTTCCCTCAAGAAAAAGATGGTCCCTGGTTTCTGTCCTCAGGCGTGTATCTTCATTCTACTTTATTCTTGAGCCCTGGACCTTAATTTTTTTAAAGCAGTCATTGGTACTTAAAGGAGAAATTAGTGCGAAAGGCTAGCCATGGTAAAGGAGGGGCCCAGGGCAATTCTTAAGCCTCAGGGTGGTCTTTAGCAGGGTGGGACAGTTTAGTGGTTAGAGGCACAGTTCTGGAGTCAGACCTTCTGGTTCAAATCCTGGCTCCGCTGCTTACTGGCTGTGCGGCCTTGGGGAAGTAACCTCTCTCTCTCTGTGCCACTGTGTCCTCCTCTGTAAAATGGAGGTGATGATACCAGCTTATTAACCTTTTACTTAAAACCCTTTGAGGCCCTATATATTCTGGAATTCTTTTGCTTTTAGAAAGGTGATGCGCTCCCTAGACAATGTCTAGGGAACATTGGGGAAGCTCTCTGGGGTCAGGCACTTAGATATTTCTGCAGTGAAACAGATGGGTATCCAGACTGACTGGGGTAAATTACGGCCATAAATAACCTCATGTCATTTCACCCCAAGTCTTGCCATCAAATGAGATACCTCCCCCATTTTTTCATCTATATATGTGTGTGTGTGTGTGTGTGTATATAAATTAGCACTGTCCAACATAGCTTTCTGCAGAGATGAAACATCCTGTCTCTGCCATTCCATACAGGAACCACTGGCTACTCTGGCTACTGAGGACCTGGAATGTGGCCAGCATGACTGAGGAACTGAACTTGTTATTTTCTTCTAATTCATTGAACCCTAAATGAGCCTGCCTCTCATTGCTAGTGGCCACCATCTTAGACCAAGCGGTTTTAGAGTGGGCAGGGTGGGGAGTGGTTGGGGATTGTGGATAAAGGTGACACCCAGTAGTGCATCCTGGGGATCTGAGGAGGTTGCTCAGCCCAGTTCCTGGAAGACAGCAGGTGCCCCTCCTCCTCCTAACCCCTGGGTTTTCTGTGCCCTGATTCCACAGATGAGTATGTGTCTTCCTCACGCTCTCTGGGCCTCCCTGTGGCAGCGTCTTCCGAGGGCCATCGGCTTCTAGGTCATGGCCCCCCATCGTCTTCTGCGCCTGGTGCCTCCACCCAGCCCCCTCCACACCTGCCCACCAAGCTTGTGATCCGGCACGGTGGGGCAGGCGGCTCCCCTTCGGTCACCTGGGCCCGGGCATCATCTTCCCTGTCCTCCTCTTCATCTTCCTCTGCTGCCTCATCCCTGGATGCCGATGAGGACGGGCCCATGCCCTCCCGCAGCCGCCCACCAATCAAGACCTACGAGGCCCGGAGCCGCATTGGCCTCAAGCTCAAGATCAAGCAGGAGGCCGGGCGCAGCAAGGTGGTACATAACACGGCACTGGACCCGGTGCACCACCCACCCCCGACCCTGCAGGCGGCTGAGCCTCCGCCCCGGCCCCCGCCACCCCCACCCACGGGCCAGATGAATGGCACTGTGGACCACCCACCACCTGCCACCACTGACCGCAGGCCACCTGCCCCGGCCCCCCACTGCCCCCGCCTGCCCCTGCGGAAGACATACCGTGAGAACGTGGGGGCCCCAGGCAGCGGAGCCATGGAAGGTGCAGGGAGTGGCAGAGCCCGGGCTGGCAGCCCAGCACCGCTGCCCACCAAAGTGGATGAAGCCACCAGCGGGCTCATCCGTGAGCTGGCCGCAGTGGAGGACGAGCTATACCAGCGTGTGCTGAAGGGGGCTCCGCCAGAGCCCACAGCCAGTGCTGGGCAGGGGGTGGGTAGCGGGGATCCGGGCTGGGAGGCGCCCCCGCTGCCCCCAGCCAAACGGCGGAAGTCTGAGTCACCCGACGTGGACCAGGCCAGCTTCTCCAGTGACAGCCCGCAGGATGACACGCTCACAGAACACCTCCAGAGTGCCATCGACAGCATCCTGAACCTCCAGCAGGCCCCTGGGCGGACACCGGCACCCCCATACCCCCATGGCACCCCGGCAGCCGTCGCACCCACCTCCCCATCTCCCCTCCACAGGCCTGAGGCCTACCCGCCCTCCAGTCACAACGGCGGCCTTGGCGCCAGGACGTTGAACAGATAACACCCGCTGGACTTCCCTTCCCCATCACTTGCTCTGCACGGACGCCAGGGGCAGCTGGGCATCTGACCTCAGCCTCCTGGGGACACGAGCCGGGGATCCCCTGACAGTTTTTCTTGCCTAAGTTATTTGAGTCACAAAGGCCTCTTTCCATGCCTCCTGCTTCAGCTGGGTTGTTGGGGGTTGGGGAAGGTGGGGCGGATTTAGGGGAGTAGTTGTCATGTAAACTGTCCCCCTTGCCAAATGAGGGGCAATCTGGTGTGTCAGTTCCTATTTCTTCCCACCTCCAGGCACACTCCACCACTCTGGGGGACACATGTTTGTTTGCTAGGGGTGGGGGCACCCGGTGGCTCTCACTGCTCTAGGTAATGGTCTTGTCTATGTGGCTCCCAGGTCGCGTTGGGAGGGCACTCGGAGCTGCCAGGTCCTTCCACACAGGTTCAGCCTCTTCCTGCCGCCCCCACGGGCTATAAAAGGAAAGCAGAGATGGGGTGGTAGGAGCCAACTTCTTAGAGCGCTGCACACTGGGTTCCCTGTGTTGTTTTCATGGGTGCACCTCCAGCTGCCTGACCTATGTCTCCATACACTGTGCTCGAGTGAGAGAGAGAGAGATTTCCTAAGCTCCTACCCCTTAACTGAAATCTGAGCAAAACAAGAAACCAGGTCCCCTCCCCAGCCAGTCTTCCCTCTGTTCTTCCTGCCTCCAGCCTCCCGCGCCACATTTTGAAAACTCGGAGACAAAACTAGTACTGTAAGATAAATTTTTTTGTACTGTATTTATTGTGTATAACAATTTTTTTAAAGGAGAATTCTGTACATTTAGAACTCTTGTAAATTAAAAACGGATCCTTTTTTTAAAACTGTACTCATGCCCCCTTGGCCCCATTGCTTTTGAGTATTTCGGGGTTGGTGTTTGGAGTCTGCGGTTTGGGGTCTCCTAGGGCTTCTGGACAAAGTGCCACAAATGAGGGGAGAGGAGGGTGCTTCAAACAACAGACATTTATTCTCCCCCAGTCCTAGAGGCCTGAAGCAGGGAAACCGCTTGGTGGTAGGGCCACAGCCCCGGTGAGGATCTTCCCTTGCTTGTCCCGGTTTCTGGTAGCCCCAAGTGTACCTGACTGTGGCTGCATCTGGCCATTTCCCCTCTGTTTCTTCTAAGAACACCAGCCATATTGGGTCACAGCTTACTCTACTCCAGTATGACTTTGTTCTAACTTGGTTACATCTGCAGAGACCTTGTTTCCAAATGAGGTCACATTCACAGGTACGAGGGGTTAGGACATCAACGTATCTTTCTTGGGGACACAATTGATAACACTAAGGGGGTGGATAAGGTAGCTGCTAATCGCTGGGACACCGTCATGTGAAATATCACCCCTTTCTCCTGGCCGAGAATTTGGAGAGCAGAGCCTGAGCTGGGTTTACTCATACTCTCTCCCCTTCAGTTAGCGCCTTGTGCAGTGAACAACTTGCGCAACTGCACACTTTGGCCTTCAGGATCAGGTGGGAGGGGAAGGCGTCTTTGAAAAGGTGACGTTTGAGCACAGACTTGCATGAACAAAGGGAGGGAGACAAGGGGGATTTCTGGGGGAAGAGCATTCAAAGGGCAGGAACAGTCAGTATAAAGGCCCAGAGGCAGGAGAGCTTCCCAGGGAGTGCTGAGGAACAGCGAAAAGTCCAGTGGGGGCGGGGCCTGAGAGTTGAGGACAAGTCCTGAGCTAAGGTCAGAGTCAGAGAGAGAACAAAGGGAGCCTAATCATTAGGACCTTGTGTTCCCTGTGGGGATGATTTTGCTCTCATCTGTGTGAGGCTGGAGCCACCCAGTGCGCTGAGCTGACGCTGGTTCGCTGGCGCCCTTTGGCCACCGCGTGGGGAACAAGCAAGGGACGCGAGAAGAAACAGCAACCGCAGCGAGGAGGCTACAGCACCAAGTCCAGGGGCATGGTGACATGCCCTCTGCATGGTCCTGGGTGATGTGCCCCATTTCTCTGCGGGCCCGGGGAGTATTTGTGGGTGGGAAGCTGAAATTCGGAGTCGCAGAGGCATGGACCATTTATTTCCCTTTCCAGCTCCAGACCTACCTCATCCACGTGTGAAATAAATCACAGTAGAAAAAAGGCAAATTGCTGGCGGCGCTGCCCCAAGAGATTTCTCATAACGAAGCACAAAAGTTGGCCCATGACTTCTACAGACCCTGGACCTCGGTTCTGGAAAGGCGACTTTGAGCGTTTGGAGGAAAGGAAGGTGCCAAATAACATTTTTGAGCACGTAACCACGTGGTTTGGTCTTTGGCAGGTCCTGTGTGGGAACTGATACCCCATCTTGGAGGTGGGGAAAGTGAGGCCTGGAAGACATAGTAAGGGCAGGCTGAGCCCCAGCATACCCCACTTCCTGGGATCACAGCATCAAAGCAAGGCCTTTCCAAGCAGAGCATGGGGCAGCCAGAGACCACTGGGCCCCTGAGGAGGCCAAAACTGAGCTGAGCTTCTTTTTTTTTTTTTGCAGTTTTTGGCCGGGGCTGGGTTTGAACCCACCACCTCCGGTTATGGGGCCCCTGCCCTACTTCTTTGAGCCACAGGCACTGCCCTGAACTGAGCTTCTACACAGCTCTCGGAGCCCGACTTAGATACCTGCTCCCAGATCAGCTCTGTGACTGTCTGTAGGGTCCCCCTTCCCACAGCTCATTTCCCCCTCATCCAGAAATGAGAGAGTCAGCTCGGCGCCTGTGGCTTGACGGGCTAAGGTGCCAGCCATGTACACCTGAGCTGGGGGAAAAATGTAGATTGTGCCTTGGGGAAGTGGCACCAGTGGCTGCAAGGACATTAGGAAAGTTGATGACAGCCCAGGACCTTAGAGACTCCCCAATTCAGAGAGCAGGGGGACCTGTGACAAGACAGCAGGCACCTCCCCCCAGTGTTATTCAGGGCTCAAATGGCATGTAATGGTGCAAGGTGGTGTTGACAAGGGGCTTTTTCACTCCATAGTCCCCTTCCTAGAATGATGTATTTAAATGCAGCATAAAAGGTAATCCCAGCACTTTGGGAGGCTGAGGCAAGAGGATTGCTTGAGGCCAAGAGTTTGAGCCCCTGTAATGAGTCAGGCACCTCGGTAGGCTCTGAGACACAACAGGGATCCACCCAGTCGGAATAATAATTTCCCTACAAGAAAAAAATAAATTAAAAAATTTTAAATTAAGGCTTGGCGCCTGTAGCTCAAGTGGCTAAAGGCGCCAGCCACATACGCCAGAGCTGGTGGGTTCAAATACAACCCGGGTCTACCAAACAACAATGACAACTATAACCAAAAAATAGCTGGGCATTGTGGTGGCTGCCTGTAGTCCCAGCTACTTGGGAGGCGGAGGCAAGAGGATCGCTTAAGCCCAAGAGTTTGAGGTTGCTGTGAACTGTAACACCACAGCACTCTACCCAGAGCAACGGCTTGAGACTCTGTCTCAAAAAATAAAAAAGTTTTTTAATTAAATATTTTATATAAAATTTAAAATTTTTTGGGCTCGGCGCCTGTGGCTCAACGGGCTAAGGCGCCAGCCACGTACACCTGAGCTGGCGGGTTTGAATCCAGCCCGGGCCCAGCAAACAACAATGATGGCTACAACTAAAAAATGGTCAGGCGTTGTGGTGGGCACCTGTAGTCCCAACTACTTGGGAGGCGGAGGCAGGAGACTCGCTTGAGCCCAGGAATTGGAGGAGGTTGTGAGCTGTGAAGCCACGGCACTCTATTGAGGGCAACAGCTTGAGGATCTGTCTCAAAAAAAAAAAATTTTTTTTTTTAAATTGTTTAAAAAAGAGAATGGTTCTTGGCTAACTGCAGTGGCTCATGCCCGCAATCCTAGCACTCTGGGAGACTGAGGTCATGTATCACTTGAGCTCAGGAATTTGAGACCAACCTGAGCAAGAGCAAGACCCTGTCTCTATTAAACAACAACAAAAAATAACTGGGCATTGTGGTGGGTGCCCGTAGTCCCAGCTAGCTACCCAAGAGTCTGAGGCAAGAGAATCACTTGAGCTTAAGAGTTTGAGGTTGCTGTGAGCTGTGACATCATAGCACTCTAGCCTTGGTGACGGAGTGAGACTCTGTCTCAAAAATAAATAAATTATGCTTCTTTGCTTTGTGCCAAGCACTGTTCCAGGCACTGGGGCAATGACAGTAAACCAAACAGACAAAAATCGCTGCCCTTGGGAAGCTGACATTCTTGTGGAGGAAGTTAAAATACGTAAGCTGACCTATAGTGACAAGTGCTAAGAAGGAAAATAAAGTAGCGACAGGGGCAGGAGTGTTGGAGGCTGGGTGGGAGCATCAGAGGGGGCCTCTCTGAGGAGACACCATTCAAGCAAAGACTCAAGGGAAGTGTTCTTGTGGGGCACAGATAAAGGCCCATTTGATGGAGAAACTGAGGTGCAGGAAGACAAAGTTGCTTTCCTGGGCTTCCCTAGCACACAAGTATCAGAGTCAAGATTTGACCCAAGGCTTTTGTGTGCTCTGAGTCCCCGAGTTTCAGAGACCTGTATAATTCGAGAACTGATTTCTTAAGTACCTGACGTGGGCAGATGCAGTGTTAAGCCCTGAAAAATCTTTCTGCGTTTTCTGAATTCACAGCTCTGAGTTCAGAGCTGTCTCATCTGTAAAATGAGGACAACAATACCTAGTTCTTTGGTAAATTATGATTTGTTGCGATAATATGTACCAGGAGCTTAGAGTGGTGTCTGCTCTAATAGGAACAGCTCAGTCAACATTAGGGATTTTTTTTTTATTTTTGAGACAGTCTCACTCTATCGCCTTGAGATAGCAATCAAGAGAGGCATCATCATAGTTCATAGCAACCTCAAACTCCTGGGCTCAAGAGATCCTCCTGCCTCAGCCTCCCAAATAGTTGGGACTACAGGTGTCTGAAATAATGCCCAGCTAGTCTTTCTGTTTTTATTTTATTTTATTTGGAGACAGAGCCTGACTCTGCCCAGGCTAGAGTGCTATGGCATCAGCCTAGCTCACAGCAACCTCAAACTTCTAGGTTCAAGCAATCCTCTTGCCTCATCCTCCCAAATAACTGGGAATACAGGCTCCTGCTATAATACCTGCCTAATTTTCCTATGTTTTTAGTAGAAATGAGGTCTCGCTCTTGCTCAGGTTGGTCTCGAACTCCTGAGCTCAAGTGAGCCTCCTGCCTCAGCCTCTCAAAGTACTAGGATTACAGGCAGGAGCCACCCTGGCAACGAATGTTAGGGATTTTTTCCCACAAATATTAACTGGCCCTGGCATCCAGGCATCCTGGTAGGTGCTGAGGGCGCAAGAGGGAACCACTTAGTGGGAAAACCCTGCCCTCATGGGGCTTGTGTTCTTCTGAGGGAGACTGTCACCTAAGCTGAAAACTATAGAATGCCTTGTGTGGTTGTAAGGACTGTGGAGAAAAATAAAGCAGCAGTAAGAGCTAGGTGGTGAGCGCTAGATCAGACAGGAAGATCTGAGAGGACTTCTTCAAGGACATGACATTGGAGCAGAGACCAGAGGGAGAGGAAGGAGTGAGGTATGTGTATTTCTTGGGCAAGAAGGTGGGGGAGCAGAACAGGCGGAGAGGGAACAGTAAGTGTAAAGGTCCTGAGGTTGAAGGATTGGTGGTAGTTTTGAGGAATAGAGAGAAGACCAGTGTGGCTGGGGCCGGAGGGGAAGAGGGCTTGATGGGGAGATGTGGACAGATCGTGCTGCGCCTTGTGGTCCACGGTGAAATCTGTGGCTTTTACTCGGAGAGAGGGGAGTGAGGAAGCGTTGAGAGCAGAGGAGTTTCATGAATTCACTTACGTTTTACAATTATTATTATTATTGCTGCTACGGCAACAGTTGTTGTTATTCCCATGTTTAGAAGGGAGACCGAGATGGGAAGGGGCCCAATGCCGCAGGTGGAGGCGGAATTCGAACCCAATGGAAGCCGGCGCGCCCGCCCGCCTCGCGGAGGCGTCCTCCTCAGTCCCCACCAGGGGGCGCCGGAGGCCGGGCTCTTGGTTGGGGGGGGCGCCTCGATCCGCCCCCCAGCCGCTCCCTCCCATCCTCCCCGCCCCGAGCCCCACCCGGCTCAGACCGCTCCGGACCCGACCGCGAGTACAGGCCGCTCCGTGGGCGCCTCGGATCCCCGCGGGACCCCCGCCCAGCCCACCCGCTCGCTCAGCCGCCAGCGCGCCGGTCGGTGAGTGCTTCTGTCCCGCAGCTGTTCCCGACTCGCGCCGCGGACCCCGCGAGCCTGCAGGGGTCCAGGTATTGCCCTGCTAGCCGAAAACCCGGTCCTCGCCCGCCCCCGGGCTGTAACCTTCCCCTCCCTGCGGTGTTCCCCCAGTCCCTCCCTGTCTGTGGCAGTAACCCCCGTCCACTGCGCTACCCTCTGTTCCAGGCTCCTCCAGTCCTTCCCAACTCTGCTCCTGACCCCTGTTTGCATGGGACACTGCCCAGGGATCCTTCTCTCTGCCCGTGTCCCAGGTCCCACTCCTGCCTCTCTCTTACCTTTCCTTTATCTCTCCGCTCTTTTTAAGAGTATCATTATGATTTTACAGATGTTAACATATTTGATTTGCGCTTATTTTGATGTTCAAATTATCCTGTCTTTGGCCAGTGGGAGCCCCTTCAAGCTGGGCCTGTTGGTCCCTGGGACACGCCCCATCGGTCTTTGAGCACTTCCCCAGTATCCCATCCAGGTTCACTTATTTTTCCCTTCCTTAGCCCTGGAATCCTCCAGTTCTCCAAAGAGTCCTGGATTCTTTTAGTATAGAAATGGTGTCTACAGACACTGATCTGAACAAAAGCTGGATCTTTGAAAAGACGGATAAAATCTGCTTAGACTGATCAAGAGGGTTTTTTCTTTTTTCAGCTCTGTTCACGATTTTTTTTAAAGAGCAAAGACATATGTTACCGTTATTGGAATTGAAAGAGGGGACATCAGTACAGATCCTACAATGAATGAAAGGATAGTAAGAGGTTATAGAGAACACAGTCTGGGTGCTAGGGGTGCACAGTGCCACTGGGTTGGTTATTGCTTCACTATCTTAGTTCCTTAGACCTGTAATAGGAACACAAGCTCTTAGGGCAGGTTGCCTGAGTTTAAGTCCCAGCTTGAACATCTTGTAGCTAAGTGATTTGAGGCAAGTTATTGCTATTTTCTGAGCAAGTGTATGAGATTAAATGAATTAAAACAGTGCTTGGCATGCAGATCATAAATGTTGGATTGTTTTTGTTAATGCCCCAAGCTCCTCATGACTTGGGTGCACTCTGGCAACCTCTTCAGCCCCATTCATTTCTCATCCCTTCTCCTCATGCTCCTGTGTCCAGCCACCCACCCAGACGTTTCACAGTTCCCAGCACCCAAAGACCTCACCTGCAGGCTTTTGCTGCTCACACCATCCTCTCTGCCTAAATCCCCTTGCTTTGCCTGCATTTCCTGGAGTAGCTCAGAAGTCAGCCCTGCCCTGAGCCTTGCTGACCATGTGGTTGCTTTATCATGCCCGGCATTTCCCAGGCATCATTAAGTGCTTGGTGCTAAGGTTTTCACTGGGAGTCTGGGTGAGTGGGGACTGGGCTCTGGCTCATCTGAGGGTGTACAGCTCCTGAAGCATGGAATGAGTGATTTCAGTGAAAATATGTCAAATGATGGAAGGAAGAAGGGAAGAAGAAAATGAGGGATTAAGGAACACATTTCTTCCAGGCAGCTTCTGCATCCTTCCTTTTGTCCACCCTGTTGTTCTTCCACCCAATTCCCCTTCTTCTCCCATACCACTATTAATCTTTCTCTTCCTGCAGCTGGTTCACTACAATTCTCCTCTTCCTTTTGCCACCCACCATTGGTGCTCTCTGCTCCTCCTGTCCACCTGGACATTCTACCTTCAGCCCCCCTTCCTCCTCCTCCGCCAGGCGGTCCACCATCAATTCCCTCTCTTCTTCCCACAGACAGCTCTCCACTTGAGCAGCTCTCCCTGCGAGCCCAGCAGGCAAGCACGTAGCCGCCATGTTCAGCTGGCTGAAACGGGGTGGGGCCCGGGGCCAGCAGCCTGAGGCCATCCGCACGGTGACCTCGGCACTCAAGGAGCTGTACCGCACAAAGCTGCTGCCCCTCGAGGAGCACTACCGCTTTGGGGCCTTCCACTCGCCAGCCCTGGAGGACGCCGACTTCGATGGCAAGCCCATGGTGCTGGTGGCTGGCCAGTACAGCACGGGCAAAACCAGCTTTATCCAGTACCTGCTGGAGCAGGAGGTGCCCGGCTCCCGCGTGGGGCCAGAGCCCACCACCGACTGCTTTGTGGCTGTCATGCATGGTGACACCGAGGGCACTGTGCCTGGCAATGCCCTTGTCGTTGATCCGGACAAGCCCTTCCGCAAGCTCAACCCCTTTGGGAACACCTTCCTGAACAGGTGTGGCAGCCATGAGCCAGAGGCACATGTTTCTATCCCAGAGCCCCATCTCTGTCCCATCCCTGACTATGTTTCTCTCCTTCTCAACCCCATTTCCCTTCTCTCTGCCAGGGTATCCAACCTTACTTTTTCTCTGTCACACATTGGAAGTGTTAGGTTGGGTGCGGTAGCTCATGCCTATAATCCCTAAAAATAGGGGAAAAAAATCCCCAAAATTAACCAGGCATAGTAGTAGGCATCTATAGTCCCAGCTACTTTGGGAGGCTGAGGCAAGAGGATTGCTTGAGCCCAAGATAGTTTGAGATTGGTGTGAGCTATGATGCCATGGTACTGTATCCAGGGCAATAGAGTGAGACTCTGTCTAAACAAAAAAAAAAAAAAAAAGAAGAAGAAGAAAAGAAAAGAAGAAAAGAAAAAAAAAAAAGAATAGGAGTTGTCTTAGGTCACATATTAAATACACCAACACTAAGGAAACCTGATTAGCAAAAAAAAAGTCTGTGCATACTTTTCATTATATCCAATACCACAGAAAAGCATAAAATATCCTTACAAAATCTGCACATTGGACACCACTACCTACCCGATTCTTCTCATTCCTGCCTCTGCTCTCCTCTCCTCTCTAGCAGAGTGTTAAGCTAGTGAAGCCACCTGCCTGGCTTCAGATCCTGGCTCTGCTTCAGGCTAGCTGGGGGGCGTTGGGCAAATGTTTTAACCTGTTTGTGCCTCTCTTAGCCTTGTCTGGAAAATGGGGATAACTACAGTCTCCACTCTATTGGGTTGTTTATTCATTTGTGTATTTATTTTCGAGACAGAGTCTCACTCTGTCACCCTGGGTCGAGTGCTGTGAGCTCACGGCAGCCTCACACTGTTGGGCTTGAGCAATCCTCTTGCCTCGGCCTTCCAAGTAACTGGGACTACAGCACCCACCACAATGCCTACGAAGTTTTTCTATTTTTACTAGAGATGGGGTCTGGCTCTTGCTCAGGCTGGTCTTGAACTCCTGAGCTCAGGTGATCCACCTGCCTCATCCTCCCCGAGTGTTAGGATTACAGGCGTGAGCCACTGCACTCAGCCTATAGGGTTGTTGTAAGGACTTAGTACCAACACAAAGTAGGTGCGCAGTGAACATAAGTTATTATTTCTTATAAATATATGCTAATTCTCTGTCCTGATCTGCCCTTTCTCTTTCCAGAGTCTTCCTTCCTCTGGACCTGGTTCTCCCTGTGTAGTTCTGATTTCCCTTCTTACATTACCTGTCCTTCTGCACTTCCCTGCATTGACCCCTGACCTTCCCTCTGCCCCCAGGTTCATGTGTGCCCAGCTCCCCAATCAGGTCCTGGAGAGCATCAGTATCATCGACACCCCAGGCATCCTATCTGGTGCCAAACAGAGAGTGAGCCGAGGTGAGTGAGGTGGACTCCCGGGTCTGGGGGAGAAGGGGCTAAGAGAGCAGGACCCCAGCTCTGAGGGGAAGGGGCTGGGGGGCAGGACCCCAGCTCTGAGGGAGGAGGGGCTGGGGCGCAGGACCCCAACTCTGAGGGAGGAGGGGCTGGGCCTGGACGCCTAGGTCTGGGGGAGGAGGGACTGGGGGCTTGGACCCCTGGATCTGAGGCACGTCTCTGCTAGGAATTGTGCCTGTGACCCAGCTGGCTGGGCAGCAGAAGGGAGCTAGCGGAAGGCCCTGACTGCTTGGTGCTGGCACTCACCGAGGGGTGGGGGAGGCAGGCGGGGGAGCACGTGGGAGCAGACTGGAGCAGCATGTCTGGGCTGGTTATAAGGATGAAAAGAGACAGAAATTTGGAGGGTGAGGCCATAATTCAGAGAGACACAAGACCCAGGGATGAGGCAGAGTTGGGCAGGGAGGCCCTGGGCCCATGCAAGCTCCTGGCTCTGAGTCTGGGTTGCAGATGGGGCTGAGAAGGGGCCGGGAGAGGAATCTGGGCAGAGGCCAAGGCTGGGCCTGGAATTTATAAACAGCTGTGCAGGGGCAGTGGTGGGGGGGGGGTGGATTCCAGGGGGGCCTCCGGGTGAGCTGGCCGCACCCACCCATACTCAGCTGGGCTCAGCATCTGCACCAATGCCTCTGTCCCCCATTTCCTCCCCACATCTCTGTCCTCTACCTCCCATGGTCTTGGATGCCAGAAATTGGGGTAAAGGCGGCTGCAGTGTGGGGCAGAGGGGACCGGGAGGTACTGGCGGGGAGGCTGAGCCTGGGGCGGGGCAGGGGCACCCAGGGTTATGTGTCCCTGGCTGTTGTCCAGTGGCCCCACGGGAGAAAGGCAGGAGGCAGCTGCAGAAGCGATTGGGAGGCCGCACCGCCAGACCCCAGACCGAGGCGGGAGGAATTCCTGGGGTTGCCACCCCAGGGGCTCAGCCTGGGGTTTCCGGAAAGAGCAGGGTCCCCAAGCCAGGGCAAGGGGGGATCCAAAGGCTGTGGGTGTCCTGGAGTAGAGGAAGGAGTCTCCTCTTCCCTGGCCTTGAGGGTAGAGGTAGAGGAGGAAAGAGCCTATTTCTCGGCGTGGGTGTGTCTGTGTGTGTGTTACCCTGTGTATATCTGAGAAAACTGTTGTGAGTATGGCTGGGTGTGGGTGGCTGCATATATTTGTGGATGTGTGTAATCGTGGTCATGGCTCTGAGGCTGTGTGACCTGGTGGAATTGTGTGTATGTCTACGCCTGTGAGACCTTGTGTGCATAAGTCTCTTTGGGCCTGTAATTGTGGCTAATGTGACTGTGAAGGACTGTATAGTAGGACTGAGAGGGACTTCATGGGGTTGTGTGCCATTGATTGTGTCTCTATCTTGTATTGTGAAATGTGCCTGTGTGTGTGTGTCAGTGTCTAAGGGTATCTTTTGTCTAACTGTGTGGGTAATGTGGTGTGTGTCTGGGAAGGTATGTAATTGTGGGCATGAGTCTGACATTGTGTGTGAGAGGCCCCAGACAGTGCGTGTGTGGGGTTGTACCTGTGTGTGGCAATATTGGGCAGGATAGGATTGAGGGGATTTTGTGTGTGACTGCGTGTGACAGCCTCTCCAGACCCTGATGGGAGCGCGTATGTGCGGCAGCGTGTCTTTTGTGTGACTCTGTGTGTGGTTATGTCTGTGCAGGGCCCTTTGAGTCCGGGATGGCCTGAAGGTTATGTGAGTCTGAGTGTGTCCCTGTAGGGCGGTGCAGGTGCAAGTGTGCCTCTGTGCTGTGTGTGTGTGCTGGTGACTGTGCTTGTGATTGTGTGTCTCATGGTGTCTTTGTGATTGTGCAGTCACGGATAGCTGTGCAGGTCCCAGATTGTGAATAAAGGTGTGTCTGAGAGCCTGTGTCTTGTAGTTTTTGGCTGGGGTTGTATCCAGATGTGTGCTGCTAGGTGTGGGTGTACGTGTCTGTGTCCTCGCACTTGTGCCTTGGTGTGGAGGTATGGCTGCCTCAGTGTGAAGAACTGTGAACACATGTGTGTGTGGCTTTAGTAGAGCAGAGCCCTCAAATTTGAGCTCTGCTACTTTTAAATGATGGGACCTGGGGCAGGCAAGCCACTTAACCACTCTGTGCCTTAGTTTTCTCATCTGTAAACTGGGAATAACATCAGCCTCCCAGGTTACGATTAAATTAAATTAAATCCCAGGTAAGGATTAAATTAGTTAAAACATGCAGGCTCGGCGCCTGTGGCTCAACGGGCTAAGGCGCCAGCCACGTACACCTGAGCTGGCGGGTTTGAATCCAGCCGGGGCCCGCCAAACAACAATGATGGCTGCAACCAAAAAATGGCCGGGCGTTGTGGCGGGCGCCTGTAGTCCCAGCTACTTGGGAGGCGGAGGCAAGAGACTCGCTTGAGCCCAGGAGTTGGAGGTTGCTGTGAGCTGTGATG
>CAUYRH010001577.1:0-11422 GCA_963574655.1 Perodicticus potto
TCTGTAGAATCCTTTTTTTTTTTTGAGACAGAGCCTCAAGCCGTCACCCTGGATAGGGTGCTATGGCATCACAGCTCATAGCAACCTCCAATTCCTGGGCTCAAGTGATTCTCCTGCCTCCGACTCCCAAGTAGCTGGGACTACAGGCGCCTGCCACAACGCCCGGCCATTTTTTGGTTGCAGCCGTCATTGTTGTTTGGTGGGCCCAGGCTGGATTCGAACCCGCCAGCTCAGGTGTACGTGGCTGGCGCTTTAGTCCGTTGAGCCACAGGCACTGAGCCGGATTTTTTTTCTTCTTGCAGTTTGTCTGGGGCTGGATTCAAATCCACCACCTTTGGTATATGGGGCTGGCGCCCTACTCACTGAGCCATAGGCACCACCCTGTAGAATCTTATTTGTTATCGAGAACATTATATTTCCATTCTCCTAAGCTAAAATCTTAAAATCTTTTTGCTCCATTCACTTTTATTCCTGCATATAATCTACCATAAAATCTTCTGACTTGATTTCATTTGAGAGCCTTTGGTATAATACATATCCATGCTGTTTGAGCAGCCTCTTGATGAAGTTCTGGGATTTCAGTTCTCTTTTTATTTCTCTACACACAGCTCCTCCCTCACACCAAGAATGCCAATGCTTCTCTTAGACATTTCATTTATCATAAATGCTTCTTTGCTCAACAAATTACAATAATTTCTCTGAGTGAATTTAAAGATTGGACCCCACCCTATCCACATTTCTTTTGAAAACATTCTACCTCTTTTTTTATTGTTAAAAAAAAATCTAGGCTCGGTGCCTGTAGCACAGTGGTTACGATGCCAGCCACGTACAACGACGGTGGCAGGTTTGAACCCGGCCTGGGCCAGCTAAACAACTGCAACAAAAAAATAGCCGGGTGTTGTGGCAGGCGCCTGTAGTCCCAGCTACTTGGGAGGCTGAGGCAAGAGAATCGCCTAAGCCCAAGAGTTTGAGGTTGCTGTGAGCTGTGAAGTCATTGCACTCTACCCAAGGCGACATAGTGAGACTCTGTCTTAAAAAAAAAAAAATTCGGGTGGTGCCCGTGGCTCAGTGAGTAGGGCGCTGACCTATGCCAAGGGTGGCGGGTTCAAACCTGGCCGTGGCTGAACTGCAACAAAAAAATAGCTGGGCATTGTGACGGGCGCCTGTAGTCCCAGTTACTTGGGAGGCTGAGACGAGGGAATGGCCTAAGCCCAGGAGCTGGAGGTTGCTGTAAGCTGTGAAGCCATGGCTCTCTACCAAGGGTGACAAAGTAAGACTCTTGTCTCTATAAAAAAGAAAAAAATTCTTCTTCTTACAATTCCTTTCTGTACTGTTCTCTCCAGCCAAACAGATTCTACTTTGGTTAACTATTCACTCCTCTGCAACTGGCAGCTTGATTCTGATACCTTTCCTAACTGTAAGAAAGAATCACATAGTATTAAATGCAACTAATACATTGTATCTTATTCTTATTTTTAGTCTTAAATAAAAACCTTTGTCATTTCTTTTAGGCTTGGTTTAGGCCAAAGGGTTGGTAATTTACGTAACTGAGTGAATTAGTATACTTCTTATTTGCTTTCTATTCTCTTCCATTTTTTGCTGAAAAAAGAAACACCCAAGATACCTCATTAAGAAGAATGAATAAATAATAGCACATGTACCAAATGTCGGAACAAAGGACAAGCCACCAGCAGAATGCCAGCATTAAAATTGCAGAAGCACTGGGGACTTTTAGTGATCTCTGAATGAATGCTGTACACAGGGAGTATTTGAAGCCCTTTCCTTATTTGTAAAATTTGACTTTCTAATGCTTCTTTCCTTTTCTCCTATAATCCACCTATTCATTCCTTCATTACTATTTGTGCTGTGAAAACTTGTGATGCTCCACTTAGTACTTTGGGTGACAGGTGACTTACTACCCTGAAAATGTGTGCTTTTTCCAACATCATTGTTTAAAAAGATAAAAGTAGAAAAGACAACTCATTACAAGAGCAGCTGGCAACATAGGAAGGTCAGAGTATTAATGTATTCAACCAGTAATTGTCCCAGTAATTTTAACCTGAATACCATTCCTTCTGTGACTTTGCAGATGACTGGAAGAAAGTGATAAATCTAGATAGCCAGGTTGCTAAAGCACAGATAGGTAAGAATACAATTCAAAACAGCTCATTAAATTTCAGACAGATTCTATAATCTTAAGAAAGTCCAATAGGGACAGGCCGCTTACTCAGGTTTAAAGAGTAATTACATGCCATAGCAGATAAGTAAAAGTAGACCAGTAAGACCTTTATGGGTAGGCTGAGGTTGGGGGAAGCAAGAATCACAAGTTAAAGATAGTCTATAGTGTAATGAAGTTTCTGTTACAAGGCAACATGATGATGAGATGAATTAATAAAATTGTCACATAAAATCACAGATACTAGAAGTGGAAGAATATTATACATAATCTAGTCTGTTTTCAAGATTTTCTTTCAGTGGTACTATATTTTATTTGAAAGAAATTTAGACAGATTCAGCCCTATGTTGAAAACAGATAGAAGGGAGGTTCTCTGAGTGAAGATAAGGCATGGATTTCGATTTTGATGTTCATGCCGTGTCTTCACTCACAGAACCTTGCATTCAGAAGGGTACAGGTGAAACCTACTAAATGCAGAATACAAATGTTTTCATACAATATACGAGGAAATCCCACGAAGGTTATGTCGAACAGTTGGATGAAAATATTTCAGATTGTATATGAAGCCAGCACACTGTACCCCATGATTGCACTAATGAACACAGCTATGATTTAATTAAAAAAAAAAAAAAAAAGGATATGGCATGAAGCTCACAAGCCTGACTTCCTCTTCCCTCCTGCTGCAGCCTGGGAGGTAACTGGGGTTTCACGCAGCATTGATTCCCAGCCCTAATTTACAGGTACAAAAGCTGATGCCCAGAAGAATAAACAACTGAACCAAAGACACCACAGCTGGTCTGAAGGAGAGCTGAAGTCAGAGCTCTGGTCTTCTGGCTACATCTGGTGCTTTTCAGTTCATTTTTCTAATCATTGCAGTCGCCAGTATGGGGAATTTTCTACAGCCAGGCGCAGCAGCAGGTGTGAATAAGCCGTGAGGTGCCCTAGGGGAGCTAATGGTCTCACGGAGAAGAGACGTCATTTCTGAACAATAACGTGGAGAAATTCCTTGAGATTTTACTAAATTCCATGAGAACATGTGAGAGATCAGGAACTACCAACGGGGAATGAGGGGGAACTTCACACATAAGATTATATTTAATCAGTGTGTTAAAAATGAAGTGATGGCAATCAGGTATAATTTTTATATTCGAAGATACTTAACTAGATTTATTCTAACTAGTTTGGGATAGTGCCGTTTTAAAGTAAAATAGGAAACCAAAGAAGATTCCTAAGAGTTTAAAAATTTTTTTATAATGGGGAGGTGCCTGTGGCTCATTGAGTAGGGTGCTGGCCCTATTTGCCGAAGGTGGCAGGTTCAAACCCGGTCTCGGCCAAACTGCAAAACAGAAAAATAGCCGGGCGTTGTGGCGGGCACCTGTAGTCCCAGCTACTCGGGAAGCTGAGGCAGGAGAATCGCCTAAGTCCAGGAGCTGGAGATTGCAGTGAGCTGTGACTCCACAGCACCCGAGGGCAATAAAGTGAGACTCTGTCTCTACAAAACAAACCAAAAAAAATTTTATAATGTATATTGCCATTTTGTAAAAGATCTGAAAAAAATTTTAATATTTTGAATTAACAAATACATTATGGCGGCTCGGCGCCTGTGCTCAATGGGCTAAGGCACCAGCCACGTACACCTGAGCTGGTGGGTACGAATCCAGCCCAGGCCGCCAAACAACAATTACGGCTGCAACCAAAAAATATCTGGGCGTTGTGGCGGGCGCCTGCAGTCCCAGCTACTTGGGAGGTGGAGGCAGGAGACTCACTTGAGCCCAGGAATTGGGGGTTGCTGTGAGCTGTGATGCTACTCACTCTATCCAGGGTGACAGCTTGAGGCTCTGTCTCAAAAAAAAAAAAAATCCAAATACATTATGGCGAATCATCACTTAATTCCCTAAACTCTTTTTTTTTTTTTTTTTTTTTTTTTTGGTTGCAGCCGTCATTGTTGTTTGGCAGGCTCAGGCTGGATTTGAACCCACCAGCTCAGGTGTACGTGGCTGGTGCCTTAGCCCGTTGAGCCACAGGCGCCGAGCCAATTCCCTAAACTCTTACAAGTTAACTCTTGCAAGAATTATTTTGATATTGTTTTTAGTTATTTTAGGCAAGTTTTATGAGATAATCCAAGAGTAAAGTCCTCTTGGATTGAGGACTGGTTTGAATGGTACTGACATCAACAGAGAGAAGCTTTAAGCTTGATGTTTTAGCATCAATGCCAAAAATAGCCCCTATTTCCCTCATTTGCTAAGTTGGGAAATCTTTCTTTTATTTTGGCAGTTTTTGGCCAGGGCTGGGTTTGAACCCACTACCTCCGGCATATGGGGCCGGCGCCCTACTCTTTTGAGCCACAGGAGCCACCCTAAGTTGGGAAATCTTTATTTTGAGATCCCAATAAAACAACCAAACAGTGGAAAGTTCCTTATTATTTAGGCTCTTGAATGAATAGCATGTTAACTTTCTGGTTCTAAGATTGTTGTTCAAAGTCAAGCAGGGCATTAGGTGGGTCCAATGTTTACTGAGATGACCCAGGTTGCCTTGCAGTTATTCATTTTAGTTGCATTTGTCATAACCACTGAGATATTTCATAATTGCAAGTTGTCACAAAGCTTCTCAGTATTTAAGTTAGAGTCATTTGTCCTCTAATCACAAATTTTATTTTTCCTCCTCAATTTCTTCCATATGGTTTTCTATGGTTAGAAATCATTAAAACTATCCTCTGATAGCTGATAACTAAATGATAATTCCAATAATTATCAAAGGACACGAATCAATGCATAGCGACTTTTTGGTCTATCTATAGATGGTGATTGACTAAAGCTTCCAAAATAGCCATCAGGCACAGTGGCAAAATAAAATCAAAGCTCCACTAACAAGAAGCGAAATCAATAGTTATGGGAATAAACAGAATAGTTAAAAAAGTAGATCCCTCGCCTCTAGTCTTGAATGCAAGAAAAGTTTATGTGGCTGAGGTGCTCAGCAAACTGCCAACATAACATGTTTTATTCCATCTTCAACTATCACTGTAGCACTAAGATGTTTTTCAGAGTATACTTTTCTGTTGTGTGTACACACATACATACACACACACAAATGCATATGCATTTTGAAATCAATACTTGTTTTGTTAAATTTTAAGTTATAAAAGAAAGATGGAGACTTTACTTCTTTCATACTTACATGGATAGAGCTGGAACATATTCTTCTTAGTAAAGTACCTCAAGAATGGAAGAAAAAGTATCCAATGTACTCAGCCCTACTATGAAGCTAATTTATAGCTTTCACATAAAGGCTATAACCCAACTATAACATAAGAATATGGGGAAAGGGGAACGGGAGGGGAGGGGAATTAGTGAGATCACATCTACGGTGCATCTTAGAAGGGTACAGGTGAAACTTACTAAATGCAGAATACAAATGTCTTCATACAATAACTAGGAAAGTGCCATGAAGGCTATGTTAAACAGTTGGATGAAAATGTTTCAGATTGGGCGGCCCTTGTGGCTCAAAGGGGTAGGGCGCCGGCCCCATATGCCAGAGGTGGCAGGTTCAAACCCAGCCCCGGCCAAAAACTGCAAAAAAAAAAAGAAAAAGAAAATGTTTCAGATTGTATATGAAGCCAGCACATTGTACCCCACGATTGCATTAATGTACACTGCTTATGATTTAATAAATAAATAAATAACTTTTAAGTTATACTCTAGCATTCTGATGGGGTGGGGAGGAGAATGGATCAGAAGTTTACAGGGCATGCTTTTCCCTAGAGCACATTATAAAACTAGGCTCCATTCCACACCTTCCATCCCATAGCTTTAAGGCTTCCTGTGCAAAGCAAAGCAAGTGTTTATACTATTCAATGTGGAGAAGAGAGGGAAGAAGAAACATCAAAGGTGAGTTGGGTGGGTGATGGGGCCACCTCATTTTACACAGCAGCAGAGATTTAATACCAAAACAACACACTGACTTTTACAAATAGGAATTGGGAATAGTAAGGATTAACTCCTTCATGGTTGAGACCTTGGTTTATCTGTCAATCTTGAGACAACATCACCCGTGAAATTCAGCACACAAAAAGCAATTCAGAGCCGTTAATGCAGAATCCCAAACTAATCGTGCCACTTCTCAAAGCATCTTCATGTGATTTATTATTACCTGATTCAAATAAGAACTTAGTACTGCAACTGAGCCCAGCCCACGGGAAAGTGGCTTTTGAGAGAATATAACACAAGTTGGTTCTTTTTCCAGCATTTGAGGTTCGGTTCAGCCTAGCAATGAAGAATGCTGTTTCAGAGAACGCCAACCAGCAGGGACCACTATGCTGCTGGCATTTACCCTGCTGACTTAAGTCTAACCATTTTCCAAAAAACTAAACCAAACCCAAACAAAAAACACCCAGGGGTGGGGGTAGGGATGGGGAAAGAATAGCTAAATGAGTCTAAAATATTTGGTTAGTCCTGCAGAATAGTCATAGGTACTGTTCACAATCACATACCTCCAATTCACATATTATTAAAGAGATATTGGAAAGAAGGATTTCCTCAGCAAGGACTTACCTCACAATCCCGGTCATAGCACCTGTTTCTGGGATTTTCATATCTACTCCCGGAGTCCGGACACCTATTCCTGCTGGGATTACTATTAGCACACCCATTAGACCTGCCACAGCCACACCCACAGCAGGTTGAACCTCCCATGGAGGGTCTGGATCGGAAAGGTCTTCAGATTTTCCTAAAGAAAGAAGTATTGTAGAAAATCCAGAGCTTCAAGCACAGCCAGATATGGTTCCAGTAATTCCCAAAGATAGTCAGCACAGCCAGTAGCCTTTGTTCTTCGCAAAAGAAAAGTTCCCCAGTGAGGGATTTCTGACCACAACAAATAACCTACTAGGATTAGGAAAGACCCTCCTCAATTCAAAAGAAGACAAACCCCCAATTTTCCATTTTTGCAGCCTGAATGATGGTATGACCCTCTCTTGATGGCCTTGGGAAAACAAATGAGCAGCATTGACCAGGGAGTCCTCTTTATTATGGGGATGATGTCACCAGAGCTTTAATTTTCTCCTGTGCTGTATTAGCTGGTAGGAATTCAGCTTCAAATATAAGGATGTCCCAGAACAATAACAATAATTACTACTTCTGTAGAGCTTTGTATTTGCCACGTGGTTGAGAATCATTAGGGATTCCTTGTAGCCAGGTGGGCGCACTGGTCAGAATGCCTGCCACCCAGATATTCCTGGAGGAAAGGGATCTGTCTTGACTGAAGCTAGAAACAGGATCCCAAAGGACTTAATTTAAATATTTTTGGTCACTGATGCCTTCAGACTATTGTAACTGTTTTTAATGCTAAATGCAAGGGATTCATTTGAACCAAGATGCACAGAACTGGGGTGAGTAAGAGGGGAAAGCATTTCAGTCACTCTTGAGAGCTTCATTTAATTCCCCTGCATCTGAGTGACCACAAAACATTGCTTCAAAAGTCCCACCCGCTCCCCGTCTCCTCTGATACTCCCTCCAGGTTAAGGGAAGAGACACATCTGGTTTTTCATAATTTAACAGGCCTGCCTACACACAATCCCCCACCACCCAAACACATAACAAACTTAAACCCACACTGGATAACAGAACACAAAGGTTTTTTTTTTTTTCGTTTGTTTGTGACAGAGTCTTGCTCTGTCACCTGGGTAGGACGTCATGGTGTCATTACAATGCTCATGGCAACCTCAATCTCTTGGGCTCAGGTGAGCCTCAGCCTCCTGGGTAGCTGGGACTATAGGCACCCCCCAAGATGCCCAGCTAGTTTTTCTATTTTTAGTAGAGACGGGGGTCTCACTCTTGCTAAGGCTGGTCTTGAGCTCTTGAGCTCCTGAGCTCAAGCAATCCACCCACCTTGGCCTCCCTCCCAGAGTGCTAGGATTATAGGCGTGAGCCGCAGTGCCTGACCATGAAGATCCTTTTTTAAAATACAAAGATGAAAATGTCCCATATAAAAACACAAGTTTTCTCAATCCTGAATACCACTAATTATCACTTTATCACAATATCCTCAGAAAGATAAACAACCCATTCAACAACATACAAATAATGTGAAAAGATAATTCCCCGAAAAAATACAAATGGCCAGTAAATATTTAAAAAGCGCACCTGCAAATTTAAATAATAAGATGCTAGAAGGTTAGTAAAATGGTAAAGTATTGATTGCATACAGCATTCATAAAATGGTAGGAAAACAGGCACATTCATTCAGTGTTGAGTGTGCGTTGATAGAACCTTTTTATGGGCATTTGAGAGTATCTTTAACATTTAAAAAATATGTTATGCTTTTGATTCAGAAAATACAGCTTTTACGGAATTTACCCCACAGAAATAGCTGACAAAAGTAGCAAAGAGACAATGTTGTTTATAAAAGAGAAAGTAGCAGAGAGACAATGTTGCTTATAAAAGAGAAAGTGGAAACAATTTCAATGTCCATAAATAAAGACAGGTAAAATACACGGAAGTACATGCCTTATATTATACATATGGAATAGTACTTAGCAATTCAAAAGAAGCATATTGATAGTGACTTACTTGGAAAGATGATCATAAAGACTTCTTAGAGGGCGGCGCCTGTAGCTCAGCGAGTAGGGTGCCGGCCCCATATACCGAGGGTGGCGGGTTCAAACCCGGCCCCGGCCAAACTGCATCAAAAAATAGCCGGACGTGGTGGCGGGTGCCTGTAGTCCCAGCTACTCGGGAGGCTGAGGCAAGAGAACCGCCTAAGCCCAAGAGCTGGAGGTTGCTGAGAGCTGTGACTCTACTGAGGGTGATAAAGTGAGACTGTTTCTACAAAAAAAAAAAAAAAAAAAAGACTTCTTAGAGAAAAATTCTATTTGCATAAATGCATAAGAAAAAAATCCAAAGGATACCCACCAAAATAGTTACCTCTCAAGAGGAAGATAGAACTTAAGTCTTTATTTTGTTATGTTTCAGTACTGTTGTAATGTTTTTGCAGAGTAAATATAACATTTATTTATTGTTTTTGAGACAGTTTCACTTTACTGCCCTGGGTAGAATGCCATCATGTCACAGCTCACAGCAACCTCAAACTCTCAGGCTCAAGTGATTCTCTTGCCTCAGCCCCCCAAGTAGCTGGGACTACAGGCCCCTGCCACAATGCCCGGCTATTTTTAAGAGTCAGGGTCTCACTCTTGCTCAGGCTGGTCTCAAACTCCTGAGCTCAGGCAATACTCCTGCCTTGCAAATACAATATTTACACAAAAATAATAATAAAGATATCACCATACTCTTTTTTTTTTTTTTTTTTTTTAGTGCCGTGGCATCACAACTCACAGGAACCTCCGGCTCTTGGGCTTAGGCGATTCTCTTGCCTCAGTCTCCTGAGTAGCTGGGACTCCAGGCACCTGCCACAATGCCTGGCCATTTTTTGTTGCAGTTTGGCTGGGGCCATGTTCAAACCTGCTAACCTTGGTATATGGGTCCAGCGCCCTACTCACTGAGCCACAGGCACAGCCCTCTTTTTTTTTAAATAGAGCCTCACTCAGTTGCCTCAGGCTGGAGTGCTGTGAGCTAACTCCTGGGTTCAAATGATCCTCCTACCTCAGCCTCTAGAGTAGCTGAGACTATAGGTACCCACCACAATGGCCAGATAAGCTTTCTGTTTTTTAGTAGAGATGGGGTCTTGCTCTTGCTGAGGCTATTCTCAAACTCCTGCGCTCAAGGGAATCCTTCCACCTTGGCCTCCCAGAGTGCTAGGATTATAGGCATGAGCCACTGCACCTTGCTCACCATACTCTTAAAAAAAAACACACTACAGATGAAGCTTTCTAATTTGGGTTAATGCAGGAAATGGACTAGCTGATGTATATTTAAATGTATGTAAATAAACAGCACCCACAGACACTACCTCAAATAAAGGCAACATGAGTACTTGGGGGGGAAAGAAAACAAATCACTCATTGAGTTTTCCTGTTGCATCCTGGTTACCATGATACCTTCAAATGGAAAATATCACAAAGAGATATGGATAACCTGGATTTTTCTAAAGCTGGCTATAAATAAGCAATCAGTCTTTTTTCTTATAATACCAGATTAGCTTCTATGAGACTGGTATGCCACATCTTACTATGGTAATGTTACACTTAGGGTACCGGCCCAGAGAATGCCCAACTTGTGAACCTCATGTGTGTGAACAGGCTGCTCTTGCTGTACTTGATAATATCAGGCTTTTCAGAGACCTGGAATCGCTCCCTAGGTTGCTGGGCACTATGTACATCTTGACCCTGGCAGCAGCACAGAGCAAGTGCTGGAGGAGGAAGGTGGAGTCATGCTCTGGAAACTGCCGCACACCCCTCCTACTGTCTACATACGGCTCATTTAGGCCTGCAGGTATTTGGTGAGATTTCCTGCTTTGAAATCCTAAACAAAAATAAAATTCGGACATACTAGAGTTGAAATGCTACATATTTGCAGCAGCATTGTTTTCCACCATTTTTAATTTTTTTTTTATGCTATGCATTTCATTCATGTCAAATTTATAAATAATGTTTCAGCCATACAAAGCAGTCTGACCCTTTGGGCCTTCCTTCCTTCTAGTCGAGTAAGGAAAGAGACTTGTAAGTCAGCACAGCGAGTACGAAGTTCGAAGTGCATTCGAATTAAGTGGCAACACAAAGAGGAAAATGAACAACGTTTCTGGGGCAAGAATGACAAAGAAAGAGCTGTTTGGGCGGGACCTCAGAGGACGAGGAGAAGAGTGCAGATACACAAAAGGAGGGGGGCCGTTTTCGATGTGCGGAAGAGCCTGTGCAAGGCAGTACAACTGCTTAAGGAAACTTGGGGACACGGCCTTCTCAGACACTGCTGTCAGGACTGGTATAGTTTCAGTTTACAGCAAGCAAGAGGATCATAAACAATTACATATGTATACCTGAAGCTTTCAACTTAACTTTAGTGAGAATGTAATTTAAATTACTTGTCTGTTACTTCTTATTTGAAAAGGCAATACTTTCACATAGCTTAAAAATAAAAATATTAAAAAGTTCACAGTCGGCTCGGCACCTGTGGCTCAACGGGCTAAGGTGCCAGCCACGTACACCTGAGCTGGCAAGTTCGAATCCAGCCCGGGCCCGCCAAACAACAATGACGGCTGCAACCAAAAAATGGCCGGGCATTGTGGCGGGTGCCTGTAGTCCCAGCTACTTGGGAGGTGGAGGCAGGAGACTCGCTTGAGCCCAGGAATTGGAGGTTGCTGTGA
>CAUYRH010001583.1:0-48084 GCA_963574655.1 Perodicticus potto
GCTGAGCCCTGACTTAGAATCTTGCTCATTGTGCTTCCCAATTGAATTTTTAACATGATTTAACGATGATTCTTAAGCACAGTAGTACTTGAGACCCATTTTCTTGTTGATTTTGTTTATATTTAAGCTTGAGCAGAAGAAGTGTTGGTTTGGGTAAAAAAGTAATTGCACAAGGATACCTGATGACTTGTGAGCCTTAAACCTCCTTAGATTTCTGTAAATTGAGTAGATAGAATCCTGTCTTGTTACCGTAAGTTCAGTACTTGTCCCCACAGCTAAGCCAAAAACAAGGACATGTGGTTTGAGGAGAAGGACAGAGAAATTTATTAATTTGTCAGCAAATGAGGAAGATGGTAGACTTTCCTATTAATGGGCCATTATCTTATCTATAAGCAGAAATATAGAGCTTTTTGAAAGAGTTTTCAGCTTCAGACTATTGCCATTTAACTATAGCATCTTTGGTGAAGACAACTTTCTGACTTCTGACCTCTGCCTGGACAATTACTTTGAGCTATCTCCCCTGGTGGAAAAAAAACAAAACTTTCCTGCCCCTTTGATTATTGGCCTTGAGCAGAAATGAAGGTTTTAATTTTCAAAAAGGATAGTAGGGGGTTTAAAGAGACAAATGGTAAAACATTTTACCCTTTTCCAGGCTGTTACCTCTGTTACAATCTGGCCTAAGACCTGCCTTCCTTAACAAAATGGAGTTTCTTCCATGGTTCTAAACTAGGATGAGGCCACATTTCCCTAACACCAAATTCCTGAGCCCTGAAAACTCTCACTTTTTAGAGAACATAATTTCCAAACCAATATCAAAAATATTTACTTACAGTGGAGGGAGAGCTATTTCCTACTTATTACAAAGAGATCCCTTTTTTCTAATGAACTCATGTAATCCTCATAGACCCTTCCTAAGTGAGCCCAGTAAACAGTACTAACTTTTATTATATACTAGCTATGGAGACAGAACATCTAGTAGACATTTTTTGTCTTTGAATTTAATCGTGTTACTGAATTTAGCAGTCAAATGAAATGGTTATTGTTTATCCTTGGGTCATAAGTAACTTGCTAAAAGTCATTGAGTAAAGGATCTAGGAGTCAAACCTAGGATGGATTTCAAAACTGTTTTTGTCAAGGAGAAAAAATTGGAAGACATTGCTTAACTCTCTGAACCACCCCCCCCCCCAAAAAAAAAAAACTATTTCAGGAAGCTACCATTATTAGAGTAGCGTGAAATAAAAGGGCTTTCTTTTCAGTCTTCCTGAAGAAGGAGGGTCATCTCCTTTCTTGCATTTAAGTGTTTACGTTGCACCAGAGAGTACAGTACCCTTTGCTTCAAGGCACTAAGATAATTGTTTTGGTTCCAAAGGTCTTTCCTTCTGGTTTTTACAGGATTAGAATAAATAGAGAGGTGATGTTTATGTCAACAATGTTATTTAGCCAAATAGGTGACATTATCAGTCACCTAGTAGGTGGTAGTTGACTCTAAGAAAGGGATGAGATATTTATTAACTAAGACTAGAGACTCAAAATTAAGACTGTGTCTACAATTGTAACTTTAGCACATTTGCCTGAATGTTATAATGTATTCACTGTAAAGTCTAGAAGCCTTATAAATATATGACTGGCAGTTGCCTCAGGCAGAAATCTTTTACTGATGCAATGAGATAAAAGTAATTAAGCTACATGTAGACTGATGGGTAATTAAATCCATGTGAAGCATTTTGTAACTAATTGCTATGTTCTAATCACAGATTGCTTTCTATTTGTCAAGGTAAGTGTATATAATTACACAGTCCATATTTTCTTTAATCTGAAATCATCCCAGTTGGGTGAATATTTTTAAGCACTCTGAATCTTAGAGTATTTGGTACATTTCTTGCATAAAGATAATTTGCATATTTTGTAATTTGAGGGCCTTTTATGGTAAAATAGCTTTCAGAGTCACTGACACCAATTCTGTGGTCAATAGAGATTTCTACGATCTAGGTTTATTATTCATTATTTTATCCATTTTTGCATATAGTAAAAAGTATTTTACTATACCTTTAAGATTGAAGGCGTTACGTGGTCTGTGGTCCTGGTGACAGTAGTTAGGAAAGCCCAAGGATCAGTAAATAGGTTAAAAATAGATTTCAGTTAACACAGGATATAAAACAAATAGCTTTGAGGGCTGGAGAATCTCAGTATGATTCAAGGCATGGTTGAAACTGTTGGTAGATCATAGCAGGTATGACAAAGGCATTCTCAACTCAGGGGACTAGCGTGGATTTCATCTCTTACTGATAATAGAATGGTGGTTATAGACCCTATTCAGAGCCAGGTTTTGAAATCCTTCCACTGCTGTAATACTTGGTGGTGCAGGGTGTACGCCTGGTGTATCTTATGTGCTCTTCATGTGGTCTCAGCTCAGGGAGGTCACTCAGTTAATACTTATGGCATCACTGTGAGTAACATGTAGGTGAATACGAAATCAAAGACCATTTTCTTTTTCCTTTTCTTTTCTCTCTCTTTCTCTCGAGACAAACTCTTGCTCTTTTACCCCAGGGAAAGTGCAGTGATGTCATCCTACCACACGGCAACCTCAGACTTCAGGGGTCAGGTGTTCCTCCTTTCTTAGCCACTCAAGTAGCTGGGTCAGAGACACATGCTACCACACCCCTGCCTAATTTTTTTTTTCCTGTTTTTGGTAGAAATGGGATCTCACTCTTGCTCAGGCTGGTCTCACATTTCTCTAGTGAACCTCTCAAAAAAAAAAAAAAAAGTGCCAGGATTACAGGCATGAGCCACCACGCCCAACTCAAAGTTTCATTTTCTGTAGATTACCTTCATTTGTGAACTTCCCTTTCTCACTTCTTAGGTGACATGGGAGCCGGTATTCTGATCTTCAGGGCAAATTATGAAGCCACTGCACTAGAAAAAAATCCCGTATTTAATTCTGCTTTATACATACTTTTTATTAAATCAAGCATCTCGAATCATCTTTTATTGCTTTGTAATTTATAATGAATGTTCTTCTAAGTTTGGTCTTCTATAAGTGGTAATTATTGTGAAAGGCTTGGTTTTCTAAGGGTAAATGGTAATATGTTTGTTTGAAAGCCAGATCCTTTCCCCTCATTCTTTCCATTTGTCATTCCACATTTGAGGTTGCCCTGTGTGGTGTGTGGAATTGTAGTCATCTTTTACTCCCCAAATACCAGACCTGCCTCCCTGCACTGGGGGTGGAAGAGTGTGTCACTAGCCTGCCAGCCATCAGCTTTTCTCTTTTTGAGATACAAGTGTTATGTTGATTTCTTCACACTACTGAACCTAGTCCCATAGTGTCTCCTTTGTATTAGTGTAGGTGTATATTACAGAGATGTAATATAATATATTTTATCTTCTATGTATCTAAGTTTAATACCTCAAAAACATAGCATAAGTATTCTTCCTCAGTGCCCACTGACACTTTGGTTACAGTTACCTATGTTGTAAATACTTTTTTTTGGGGGGGGGCACTCAGATCTGTACAGTTTATTATTTATACATTTCACCTATAAACAAGAACTAAAGCTTATTTTTGTTATTGATAAGAAGCTGAGAGTTGTAAATACTTAACTTAAAAATTTTCTGTACACTTATTCTTTAATTCTGTGTTTTTTGTTTTGTTTTCAAATAGGTATCCTGGGAAATTTGACATGGGGCTGGTAGCAACTACTTAATACTGTTTGGTGATGATAATGGCAGTACTATGATATGTTTGAGAAGGTGGTCTTTTAGTTCCTAATTGCAAATGGAGGATGTAAAAAATTATCTTTTTTATGTAGTATTTGTGGCTTACGTGAAGAAGAATGTATTCGTTTGATGGGTTTTTTAAAATAAGGTCATTTTTAGAAGCATCCTAACAGATTTAAAGCCAGGAGGCTTTGACTCAGTGCTGAGAGAAATAGGTTCTTGATTTCTATTAGATAATGTCTGTGTTGGGCCTGGTTTGCTTAATTTCACCTGAAGTTTCTGGACCAAATGTTGGTAAGCAAAGGTTCTACATCCTCTTGAGTTCTTTGCCTTAATAACTAATACTCTGCCTTAATCTTCTTCCTTGTGACTTACAAAAGTTTTGTATAATAAAAATAGTACAGAGTTCACATTTACCCTTCATACAGCTTCCTCAAATATTCACATCTTAGCATGACTGCTATATAATAATTATTACCAGAAACTTAATGTTAGTAAAATACAGTTATGCAATAAACAGATGCTATCCAAATTTCCCCTCTTGTCCCACTAACATTCTTTTCTGGTTCCAGATTCGATCTGGAATCTTCACCCCCAGTCTGTGTCAGATCTTCTGTGTTTTGTTGTCTCACAACTGTGATATTTTTGAAATGTCTTGGCCAGTTATTTTGTAGCACTTCTCTCAGTTTTGGCTTAAGATTTGCACATAATTGTATCCAGGTTATGCATTTTTGGCAAGAGTACCATTACAGTGATTGAGACACACATTTCAAGGGCATCGAGGTACATGATGTTAAGATGTCTCATTACTGTGGGCTTGATTTTTACCACTTATTTTACCACTTGGTCAAGGTATCCAAGTTTCTCCACTGTGAACTTATTTTAATGAGGTTCTTATGGGGAATACCTAACTACTATGCAAAGATCCTCTTTCTCCTCATTTTTGCCCACTAAACTTTAACATTCTTACCTTTGACAAATATTATTGTGGTGTTTGCCAGATGAATTTTCTCTTTGCTTTTACATTTAGTAAGTGGTATTATATGAAAGAACCATGATTTGCCTTCCATTTTTTTTTTAGATATTTATTTCTTTAAATGTGGACTCAGATAGTTATTTTGTCCTATGCTTTATATTCTGTTACTAGCATTATTTATTTCTTTCCTCAAATTGTCCCAGATTGGCCATTGGGAGCTTCTTCAAGTTGGCATCTGAGTTCTTTTGATATGCCCTTATAATTTTTGAGCAGCTTCTTATTTTCTGTTACCTGAAAACATTCCAGGCTTATTTTCTAAAAGTATAAAATACTGGGAATCATAATTTCTTGAAGCAACCTTTTACTTTTTACTGGAGTGTTTACAACTATAATAAGGTCTGATCACTCGCTGTGTTTGCTGTTCCTGAGATGTTACCTTCTGTCTTGATCTTTTAAATTTCAGATGTGTGGAGTTCTGTCAAAACTGAGAGATAGCCAGTACACTTCTGTGTGGACTGATGATCTTCAAATGATTCGCTAGTGAAACTTTTCTTCTTTAGTAAAATGGTATTTTTTTTTCTCATTTTAAAGGGAAAATGGATTAGTCTTCAGTTTTTGTATTCCTCAGAAAACGTTTTCTTACTGTTTTGGTGGCTACTCTCCATTGGTCTGGATGTATAAAAGATGACAAATTAGAGCCTGAATGAGGAAACAAATACTAGAGAAGCTCAAATAATTTATTATTTTACAACCGGTTTTCTGGTGTTTTGCTTATTTTTGGTTTGGGTTTTACTTGGGATCTTTTTTTTTTTTTTGAGACAGAGTCTCACTTTGTCACCCTTGGTAAAGTGCCTTGGCTCCTGGCTCACAGCAATATTGAACTCTTGGGTTCTAGCGATTCTCTTGCCTCAGCCTCCTGAGCAGCTGGGACTGTAGGTTCCTGCCACACACCTGGCCGTTTTTAGAGACGGGGTCTCGCTCTGGCTCACACTGGTCTCTAACTCATGAGATCAAGCCATCCACCCACCTCGGCCTTGAAGAGTACTAGGATTACAGGCAAGAGCCACCACACCCAGCTATAATGTGTTTTTTTTCTATTGACTATATATATTCTAGGCATTTGATTAAATAATTTCTAATAAAATGGGGAAAAATGTTTCTGTCTTATGTTCTATTTGAAATACTGTGGCTTTCCTGCTGTCTGCCATGTAATCTGAGAACTACAGCTGTAGGCCTCTACTTCAGTTCATGTTCTAAATCTTGATATCTCCTCCTCCTTTACCCCCTGCGTGCTTTCCTGTTGTCCCATCTTTTTATTAGTCATTCAGTCAGCAGATACTCACTGGATACCTCCTATGTTCTCAGTCAAGGATCTGTTGCAGGAGATACATCGGTGCAGTTATCAGAGGAAAATCTCAGTGTTACTCTAGCTTTCATTCTGGTTAGGGGTGCAGAGGAGAGGTGGTCCACAATAAACGTAATTAGAAGTAAATTATATAGCGTGTTAGAAATAGACGCTTCTCTCCTTTATTATTTTTTGTTTTGTTTTGTTTTTGGTCTACTCCTCCCTCCTGCTACATTTACTGAATAATTGCTTTCTATAGGACACTGTTGGGGATCTTAAAAATAAACGAGACCTCTGTTTAATCCCTAACCAGCTGAAGCCACAGGAAATAATACAAAAGAACTGGGGAGCTATAGAAAGAAAGAAAATTTATTTTACAAGGGTTTTGTAGAATATTTAAGTGAGTGCAGTTTGAAGTATCAAAATGATTTTTCCTAGAAGAGATTTGGCAGACTTAATACAAGTAAATAAAGCATTTTAAAAAACTTAACCAGCAGACTTACAAAAGATAACAAAATGATTTTGCTGTAATTGGCTAAATTCGGGCCAGTGGAATTACAAGTCCTCTGCTTTCCTTTTAAATCATAGTAAGAAAATTCCACAGTGATATATTGGCTGCGGAAAGGAGAAAGGTAGAGTGGGTCCTTGTAATGCTTACATGGATTGGAATTGAGGGGTGTTGAATTTTAGTTTTAAATTAACACAGGTGCTTTGATAATGATATTTCATTTTTTTCCTAAACAAGAAAAGTTGTATAGATCACACTTGGAAGTTAGGAGCCTTTTAAAGATTCCTATTCCACTGACATATTGGCTATTGACAGGCAAGTCACATATTATACCTATTTTCTATGTTTGTTTTCTCATTTATAAGTTATGAGATAAATAATGGTTTATAATTAGAGACAATTTGTAGATCTTTGAATGCATCAAAGGTAGGAATGCAATTTGCAGTAAAAACTACTATGCATGTATTTTAATGGTGAGATTTAAGGAATTAAAGAAATTTTAAAGTATAATTTTAAATAGTCTTGCTATTTTTAAGATATTGTAAACTGTATAAAATGTCCAAGATGACTTAAAGATAATACTCAGAATTATTCTTACAGAGTCGGGGGTTTGTAAATGATTTTTTTTGTAATCTATTTACTTTATGTAATATAATTTTGTGAATTTTAGTAAAGTATATCAATATAATCAAAATAAATATACATAAATGAAGTAAAAATGTATAGGTATAGCATCTGTCATTTTATTTAACTATGACAAATTTTGAGTTTCTGTTGATTACGAGAATATAATTAACATAATTTTATTATTTGAATAAAAATTCATGTTGATTATTTCAGTGTTTCGTTGCAGATTGTTCTATGGTCTATAACTGTTCTATCTATTAGAAATAAAATGTGAGTTGTAATTTAAAAATTTCTAATAGCTATGTTAGGAAAAGTAAAAGGATACAGATTAAATTTATTTTAGTCAGATATTTTAAGTAGCCCAATGTATCTAAAGTAATCATTTCAACCTGTAGTCAATATAACAAATCTTAATGAGATATCTTATATTCTTTTTTTTCGTTGTAAGTCTTTGAAATCTGATGTGTACCTTTGCGCTTCAGTCTCATCTTGGTTTGGACTCAATGCACCTCAGCTGCTCAGTAGCTGTGTGTGGCTCGTTGTCATATTGGAGACGCAGGTTTATTACTCTTACTGCATCTCGGGCTACTTGCCCATTGCTTTGGCTTTCTGCAGAGCCTCCTTACTTCTAATGCTACTGACACTTCATTTTCAGGTTTTAGTTGGTATTCAAATGTTGCCATAATTATAATCAATGTTTTATGTGTTCTCTTTGAGTCACTGAATTGGCATAAAAATAATGTTGTTGGAATTCCTTATTGAAAAACGAGAGATTGATTCCAATGCCTGCTATATTCCTGCTTATTGTATCGTGTTGGGCAAGTCTCTTAACTTTTCTGATTTTCACAATTTGTATTGGTTAAATGAAATGGATAAAAGTCTTTTGGCTTTTTTGTTTTAATTATTTGGGATTCATTGAGGGCTCAAAGAATTAGGTTACACTGATTGCATTTGTTAGGTGAAGTCTCTCTTATAATTGTGTCCCATCCCCCCCATTCCCTTCCCCTCTCCCCGCTCACCCATTCCCCTGCCCCCATCTGGAATTGATTTGAGTGTTTCCCTTACCAGGGTATGTATTATATTGACTACTGGCTTCATATTAGAATAGAGTACATTGGATTCTTGCTTCTCCATTATTGTGATACTTTACTAAGAAGAGTGTGTTCCACCTCAGTCCAGGTTAATACAAAAGATGTAAAGTCTCCATCTTTTTTAATGGCTGACTAGTATTCCATAGTGTACATATACCACAGCTTATTAATACATTCCTGGTGGGCATTTAGGTTGTTTCTATATTTTGGAAATTGTAAGTTGAGTTGCAATAAACAGTGTAGTACAAATGTACTTAGGATAAAATGATTTTTTTTTCCTTCTGGGTAGATGCCAAGTAATGGGATTGAAGGATCAAATGGGAACTCTAATTTGAGTTCTTTGAGGATTCTCCACACTTCCTTCCAAAAAGGTTATATTAGTTTGCAGTCCCACCAGTCGTTTTTAATTTTTTGAGACAGAATCTCACTCTGTTGCCCTGGCTAGAGTACTGTGGTGTCAGCCTAGCTCACAGCAACCTCAAACTCCTGGGTTCAAGCAGTCCCCCTGCCTTAGCTTCTCTAGTGGGTGGTATTATAGATACCTGCCACAATGCTTGGCTAATTTCTCTATTTTTAGTAGAGACAGGATCTCACACTTGCTAAGGCTGGTCTCAAACTCCTGAGCTCAAGCAATCCACCTACCTCAGCCTCCCAGAGTGCTAGGAATACAAATGTGAGCCACCACACTTGGCTCAGATAATTCTTATTTTTAAAAATTATCTATGCATTTACTATTCAAATACATTGACTGATGTAATACACTGTGTTAAGCACAGTCCCCAAAACAGCCACTCTAATGGGATCTATTGTTAATGAATTACGGTGACACACCATAGAGAGAGAGAGAAGTAGCCTTAATTTGCTCTTGACAATGAGATTATTACAGTCTTACATCCTGTAGCTAGGTACAAATGGGAGAGCCGTGGTTAGGCTAATTGGGACAAGGAAAAGGGGAGGGCAACAGAGTTGGTTTGCTTTTTTTTCTTCAGTCCCCAATAATGATATTTTATGTTATTTTTGAAAAATTGAATTTTGGGGCTGGGTGATGTGGCTCACTCCTGTAATCCTAGCACTCCAGGAGGCCAAGGTGGAAGGATCACTTGAGGTCAGGAGTTTAAGTCCAGCCTGAGCAAGAGTGAGACCCTGTCTCTACTAAAAATAGAAAAACTAACCAAGAATTGTGGTAACCACCTCTAGACCCCCATACTTGGGAGGCCGAGGCAAGAGGATTGCTTAAACCCAGGAATGTGAGGTTGCTGTGAGCTTTGATGACTTCACAGCACTCAACTTCAGGGCAAAAGAGTGAAACTCTGTCTCCAAAAAAAAAAAAAATGAATTTTTGATGATGGAAATGATCATTTTTTTCTCTGTGTGAGGCAGTTGTGTTTTGTTTTTTAAAGAGATGGGATTCTACTCTGTCACATAGGCTGAAGCGTAGTGGTGTGATCACAGCTCGCTGTGGGGGCAAACTCCTAGACTCAAGAAATCCTTTCACCTTGTCTTCCCAAAGTGCTAGGATTACAGGAATGAGCCCTTGTGCCAGGCCCAGAGTCAATATTTTCTTCTTTGTTTACAAGCCTTGTAATTTTTCTTTGGCTGCAGACATTTTGAATTTTACATTGTTGAGCCTTGGATTTTGTTTTGTTTCTTTAACCATTTTTTTACTTTGTTTTGTCATTAAGTTATTTGAAGTTAATTTCTTTTTCTTTGAGACAGAATTTCACAGTGTTGCCCTCGGTAGAGTGCCGTGGTGTCACAATTCATAGCAACCTCAAACTCTTGTGCTTAAGTGCTTCTCTTGTCTCAGCCTCCCAAGTGCTGGGACTATAGGTGCCCACTGCAGTGCCCAGCTATTTTTTTGTTTCTTGTGTACACCTGGATCAGTGCTTGGCCAAAGACTTCAGGGGAGCCTTCTTCTGATGTTTGGAGCTCCATCTTTGTGGAGGAGCTTCTCTCCTCTATCATATTTAACCCTGTGCATTGTAACCTCTGCACTCCAATCTTTGTCTCTTTGATTAAGTAAAGATCAAGTTCTATTTGGTTCCCGCCTCTCTGTACTGTAGCCTGGAAAATGCCTCCACACAGTAAGATGGGAAATCATGGGGCTCCCCTCATCCGTTTCTCTCAAGCATCATAGTCCTGCACTGCCTGTTGTGTTGCCTGGCCAGATGATTTATTGTGTCATGTATTTTGTCAGTTTTTCTAGTTGTTTGAAACATTATGGTAATTTCTGTAGCAGTTAATATTTCCTGGTAGAAGCAGAAATCCTCACATTATTTTCTTTTAATTAAATTTTTGTGTTGTCATTGTCAGAGTCAACAATTTGTATTAAATGCTACTTCTCTACAGAAGTGGATATGTTTGTAGATAAATAACTTAGTTTAGCATACCTTTGATCAAGTTATAAAATCAGTTATTGGTATATATGTTATTTTTTTATAATGGATACTCAAATTACTTTTTATTAATACTGCCTGCAAGTGTTTGTAGTGCTTTGTTCTTAGAAATTTTAAATCAAAGAGGTAGTTGAATTCTTGATAATTAGGGTATCTGTCAGACTGTCCTATTCTGATTATTTTTCTCCTTCTCAAGGCAGAACTACTAGCTGCTTCATAAAACTTTGAAACTTAAATATTTCTTACTCCTAGAGTTGCACTTTACTCTTTGATTATTTAGACACTGTGTACCCACACATATATACAACCTCCTTTTGTACTTGTAATTCACCAGAAATGTAACTGTCGTCTGATCTCTGCCGCATCCAACCTGAAAAAGGCACATAAGACTATTTTAACTACCCCACTTTTTGGTCAGTAGCTAATTACAGTTTAGGTTGTGTAACCCCAATCTGAAAATCCAAAATCCCAAAAGCTCTAAATCTAAAATTTTTTGAACACTACCATGATGCTCAAAGGAAATGGTCATTGGAGCATTTTGGATTGCAGATTTTTCAGACTAGGGATGCTTAACCAGTAGTGTATTGGAAATATTCTAAAATTTGAAAAAAATCCGAAATCTGTAACACATCTGGCCCTAAGCATTTCAGAAAAGGTGCACTCACCTGCAGTGGTATTGCCTATTCCTTGCAGATGGCAGTGCGTACCTTATCAACCTGTCGTTGCTCTGTTTCACTCTTATCCTATGAGTTTGAGCCTCTTATAGCAACTTCCGTCTATACTGGCTTCCATTTGCAATTGTTTTTGCTCACAAAACCCTCTCCCACTTCATTCCAACCACCCGGACCTCTTTGGGGTTCTTTGGGAACAGTAGGCATTCTCATGTCTTGTCTTTGCATTTACATTCCCTCCTTTTCAAGTGTTCTTTCTTCAGAAAGCTAATCTGCCTGGTTTCTCCTTAATTCTCAGGTTTCGTGTCACTGTAAATCTTCCTCAGCTGTTCCCTGTCAAAACTACTAGTATCCTTTCCCCATAACTTAATTGCTTGTACCTTTTATCTTGCTTTTAGAAATGTTATTAGCACTTACTTTTACTCATATCTCTTAAGAGATAAGATAAATGTATAGTTTATTTTTACTAATGAGCTAAATAAGTATGTTATTTATCACTTAGTTTATTGTCACTTTCACTTGAATAAGCTTCATGAGGGCGGAGACCTTTTTTCTTAAGAGTTAGAGCAATTCTGCACATAACCGGTAGTCAGCAGTTACTAACTTGAAGAAGCAAAGAATGAATGATGGTTTATTTGTATTAGGATACCTAACTTATATAACTGATACACCTTCAAATTGAACATATAATGGCAACATAGAAAATAGAAAACTATATTTACTGTTTAAATACATATGGTCCTTGACATACAATGGGGCCACATCTTGACCCATCATAAGTTGAAAACAATTAAAGTAAAAATGCATTTAATACTCCTAGCCTACTTAGTATATTGAAAATGAAAAACAGAGGGGTCATATATTTACTCAGAAAGCTGGAAAATCCTTAGTTGAACCATTGTACATTGGGGACTATTTGTACTTGAAATATTAATTTATAGGTTTTATATTTAAAGTCAGACTTTACTGATTATAACCTCAGTATTTCAGTACTTTTTTTTTTTTCCCTCAGTAGAGTGCTATGGTGTTATAGCTCGCAGCAACCTCCACCTTTTAGGCTCAAGCTATTCTCTTTTCTCAGCCTCCCGAGTAGCTGGGACTATAGGCGCCCACCACAATGCCTGGCTACTTTTTAGAGATGAGGTCTCACACTTGTTCACGCTGGTCTCAAACCTGTGAGCTCAGGGAATCCACTGACCTTGGCCTCCCAGAGTGCTAGGATTACAGGCGTGAGCCCCTGCACCTGGTCCAGAATTTCAGTTCTATTTAGCTATACCTTGGTAGAGGTCACTTTAGAGAAAGACCTTTAAGACCATAAAACAGTAGTCATAAAAATACTATGTCTTTTAAAGATTTAAGTTATATTTGTTTTTCATCCTGTAGTTGAGTTTAGTGGCCTAAATAATGATAAATCCTTAGCTGCTTTAGTTTTTTTTACTCTCTGAATTATCCTGGAGCTCTATTAAGCTAGTCATGAAATCTATTAAATTTCTACTTATCACCATGATCAATTTATACTTATTTTTTTTTTTTTTTGAGAACAAGGTGCTGCATCGTAGGTGTCTAATAATTTTCTGCCTCCCCCGTCTACTTCTTTTTATATTCATAATATTTGGACTGCTGGGAATTCAGCCTATTATAATTTCTAAGGATAAAATAAAAAGGTCTCTCTCTCCATCATGCTGAAACACCAGAGGGTCTGTTCATACACACTGTTGTCTGCATTCTCTTTAGAGGTATTAAAAAGCCCATATATGGGACAAAGCACACTGTGGTATTAAGAAGATAAACGTAATCTGTCTCATTGAGGCTCACTGCATGTTTATGGGGAGTCAGACACCTTGTTTTCACTAAGTGTATCTTTCATGGTGTTTAGCTTGTTTTTAACTTTCCATTATTTCCAAATTCTTGCAGACATATAGAATTAAACAATATGCTTTTCTGATGATAACATTTTAAAACATGAACAGGTTTTTATTTAGCAATAACATTATTGATTTATGCCAACAATTTTTTTCAGTGATCAGTATAATCACAAGTGTCAATATGGTCTAAAAATGCCATCTCTTTCTCAATAACTCTGTTCCCAAGTCAATAAAAAGAGTTTTAAACTTTGTTTTATGAGTACTAGTTTGGGTTTGTTTGATGACATCTTGCTGATTTGCATGGCTCTTTGTAGATTAGATTCAGGTTATCAGCCCTTTATTGGATGTAAAGGATGCAAATGTTTTTCTCCTATTCTATAGGTTATCTGTTTGCTCTATTGACTATTTCCTTAGCTGTGCAGAAGCTTTTTAATTTAATGAGGTCCCATTTATTATTTTTGTTAGCTATGATTGCCTTTTGGGGTCTTCTCTGTGAATTCTTTGCCTACACTGTTGATACAAGTTTTTTCAGCCTCTTCTTCAAGAATTCTTATAGTTTCATGCCTTAGGCTTAAGTCTTTCCATCATGAATTAATTTTTATGAATGGTGAGAAGAATGGGTCCTATTTCAGTCTTCTACATGTGGCTATCCAATTTTTCCCACACCATTTATTGAATAGAGGTTCTTTTCCCCATTGTATGTTTTTGTCTGCTTTGTCAAAGAGATCAAATGACAATATGAGGATAGTTTTATATCTGGATTCCCTGTTCTGATCCATTGGTCTGTATCTCTGTTCTTATGCCAGTGCCATGCTATTTTGGTTACTATAGCCTTATAGTGTAACTTGAAGTCTAGTAAAGTGATGCCTTCCAATTTGTTCTTTTTTGCTTAAGTTTGCTTTGGCTATTCAAGGTCTTAACTCATTCCATATGTAGTATAAGATTATTTTTTCTAGACCTGAAAACAGTGACAGTGGCATTTTAATGGAAATTGCATTGAATCTGTAAATCTCTTTGAGTATTATGGATATTGTAATGATGTTGAGTCTACCAGTCTATAAGCATGATATGTTTTTTCCATTTGTTTATATCTCCTGTGATTTCCTTCCTCAGTGTTTTGTAATTAACATCCATGGTTAAATACATTTCTAGGCATTTCATTTTCTTTGTTGCTATTGTGGAAGTTATTTAGTCTTTAATTTGATTCTCAGCTTGACTATTGTTAGTGTATAAGAATACAGTTGATTTGTGTACATTGATTTTGTTACCTGAGACTTTGCTGAATTTATCAATTCCAGTAGTCTCTTGACAGAATCTCAGGAGTCTTCTAGATATAAAATCATATCATTGCAAAGAGTGAAAATTTTGACCTCTTCTTTTCCCCATTTAGATACCTGGGCTTTCCTTCTCTTGCCTGAATGCTCTGGCTAGGACTTTCAGCATTACGTTGAGCAGAAGTGGTGACAGGGAGCAATCTGTGTGGTTACAGTTGTAAGTGAGAATGCTTTCAGTTTTTTCCCGTTCAATATCGTGTTGGGTGTGAGTTTGTCATAGATGGCCTTTATAATATTGAGATATGTTCTGTCTATGCCTATTTTGTTGAGAGTTCCCCTTGTAAAAGGGTGCTACATTTTTGTCCAGTGCTTTTTCTGTATCTATTGAGAGACTCCTATGGTCTTTGTTTCTGCTTTTATTTATGTGGTGAAATATATTTATAGATTTGCATATGTTGAACTATCCTTGCTTCTCTGGGATGAAGGCCACTTGATTATGGTGGATTTTTTTCTTTGTGATGTGCAGCTGAATCCAGTTTGCTAGGATTTTATTGAGAATTTTTGCATTTATATTTGTAAGGGATATTGATCGGTGGTTATCTTTTTTTGTTGTGTCCTTTCCTTGTTCTGGTATCACGGTGATACTGACTTTGTAGAACTAGTGAAGGAGGATTTCTTCTTTTTCAATGTTATGAAATAATTTATGCAATATAGTTACCAGTTCTTCTTTGTCTGGTGAAATTTAGGTGTGAAACCATTTGATCCAGGACTTTTATGCATTGGGAGGTTTTTTATTAGTATTTCAATTTCACTACTTGGTACTGGTCTGTTCAGAAGTTCTGTTTCTTCCTGACTGAGCCTAGGAAGATTGTTTCTAAGAATTTGTCCATTCCCTCTACCTTTCCAAGTTTGTGCATAGAAATTTATATAGTTTTCAGAGATGATACAGTAGACCTCTGTAAGTTGACCACCCAAAGGACTATAACAAACTGGTCTACATATGGAGGTGGTCAACGTAGGGAACTAGGCCTACTGTACTATTACGTACATGTGGTGCATGTCCGGTCTATGAAAATTAAATCCAGGTAAGGAGGTGGTCATCCTTGGAGGTTGTACTGTCTTTTGTATTTCTGTGGTATCAGATGAGATTCCTCCTTTTTTATTTCTGATTGTGATCATTAGGATTCTTTCTTTCCTCTTTCTGGTTAATCTAGTGAGAGGCCTTTGTCACTCTGTGGTGGCATAATCATAGCTTACTGCAATCTCCAACTCCCCATCTCAAGTGATCGTTTTGCCGCAGCCTGCTGAGTAGCTGGGACTATAGGTGTGCATCATCATGCCCTACTAAATTTTTTTATTTTTTGTAGAGACAGAGTCTCACTATATTGTTCAAGCATCAAGGGATCTTCCCACTTTGACCTCCTAAGTGCTGGGATCACAGTTTGCAGGCGTGAGCCACCTCACCTAGCTGATGCTAGCTTCAATAAAATTGTTTAAGTCCTTTTTTATCTAAGAATAAAACATAAAACCCATCCATTAATTCTAATAATAGGATTAGAAGGAACTAAAAGACTTTTGTTATCTAATTTTCTATTAAATGAATAGGCTAAATAGGCACATGGCTGTCTCTACAGTAGTCCTCTCTTATCTGCAGCTTCACTTTCAGCAATTCAGTTGCCTAAATTAAAAAATATTAAATGGAAATTTCAGGAAATAAAATTAATAGATTTTAGGGTGGTGCCTGTTGCTTATCGAGTAGGGCGCCGGCCCCATATACCGAAGGTGGCGGGTTCAAACCTGGCCTCGGCCAAACTGCAAAACAGAAAATAGCCGGGCGTTGTGGTGGGCGCCTATCGTCCCAGCTACTCGGGAGGCTGAGGCAAGAGAATCGCCTAAGCCCAGGAGTTGGAGGTTGCTGTGAGCTGTGTGATGCCACGGGACTCTACAGAGGGTGATAAAGTGAGACTCTGTCTCTACAAAAAAAAAAAAAAAATTAATATATTTTAAATTCCACATTGTTTTCAGTAGCATGATGACATCGCACATTGTTTTGTTGTGTCCTGCCTGGGACATGAATCATCCCATCATCTATCACATCTATGCTATATGTGCTATTCCCACCTGTTGGTGACTTAGTAAGCTGTCTTAACGCTCAGAGCAAAAACTGCATTTAGGGTAGGATTTAGTACTATTTACAGTTTCAGGTATCCACTGGGGCCTTGGAACATATCCCCCATACATAAGGGGGAATACTTATAAACAGCCTCTTTGAAGAATCTTCTATGACCTTTCTAATGTTTAAGCAAAGGGTCAGATTAATTTCTGAGTTTCCTAAGATATTTTTTAGAAGAAGGAACCCATAAGAATCTAGGTAATATGCATTGTAACTCTTAAAAGAAAGTACCAGAAACTAAAAACAGATAATTTAATGAATAGTAAATAAGTATAACAAATAATATCTCTCTATGGGAGAATAAAGGCTGGAGTGATTGGTGGAGAAAGAACTGTGGATAAAATTGAAAGTAGAAGAGAAAAGATAAAGGATTGGAATGAAGAACAAAAGCCGGGGAGAAGCAGAGAAGTGCATATTGGGAAGTGGAAGATAGATTTTGCAGATTTTAAGGTTTTCTTTTTATGCTATGTGTAGTTGATGTAATTTCCCTGCCATATAATGCCCTTTAAATGTTAATCCCCAAAATAATTGTGTGCAGCTTTTATGTGTGTGTAATCCATAGTTTTAAGATACTACTCATAGTAGGATCAGTTTAACAACTTAAACAATGGTAGAAATTTTCTTCAACGATAAAGTAAGAGCTACTAGAGAAATACCACTTCTCTGACCAGATAAATTCCATCTTAATCTTTTCTTTAAATTCATTACACTGAGGTTCATATGTAAGAAAAGTATAGGGAAGCACAATCTTTTGAAATTTAGTTTTGACAAAATTTGATTTTTCAAACAGGATTTTCTCTAAGACTATTTTATTGAGGATATTATGTTTCTTTTATTATTCACTTTTAATGTCTTCTACTTTTTCCATCCTCTGTCATCTCAAATTACTATGGATCAGAGATTGGAATTCAGCTGTAGAGGTTGCTGTCTATTCAGGGAAAAATAGCTTTTTGTTTTACCTACAAGCTGATCTGTAATTGCTTAGGTAATATGATAATGGATTCTAATAACTAAACTTTTTAAAAGGGTTTTGTTCCTGTACAGTACATTTTGTTCTTCCTAGTATTTGCTTTTCCTTTTAGCAAAATTAACACTTCAAAAGGATGATAGATGATCTGATGAACCCAGTGTTCATTTAAAAACTCAGGTAAACTGAACAATTTTAGGAAAATGTGCAAAAGTCAGGTAAATGGTGAACCACTTTAAGAAAAAGTAAAATTTCTCCTTCGATGCTTGAAGAAAAAAAACAAGCTAATTTCTGCCTCCTACGTTCCTACCCACCACTTTCTCTTTTTGCATGTATTTATTTTTACAGGCTTGGGAGTTTTTAATGGGAAGTCACTTCTCTTATCTTAGTTCTTCCTGCTTGCTTCTCTTTTTCATTTCAGTCTGTTTATTTTTCTGACATGCATTTATCAAAGTCCCAAGTTATGGTGTAGACTGTAGCTATCTATTTGAGGCTGACATTGTGTCCATTTCAACCCAGCCCAGCTGGCCTTTCATTTGGTTTCTAAGGCTGTGATCTCCAAAACCATCCCTGTCTGCCACCACTGCCACCACCAATAGGGATGGACTTGTAGTTCTCTGGATGTCCCCTTGCCAGCTCCTGGCTGATAGCCAATCTGAGATTACAGAGTTTAATAATGAACCTGTATCTGTCATGAACTGGAAATGTGCTGGGCACTTGATTCGTAAGGGCCTAATAAATGTTTGGATGAATAGAGAAATGAATTTGCAAAGAAATATTGCTCATAACTGAAGTCCTTAAGGAATGAAGCTGTTGAGGCAAGTGTTAGTGTCCCGTGTGTTTCCATTAAGTTACTGCCCTCAGGTAGCCCTCAGGTTCTCTGGTGAGTTGGGATGCAAGCATGGCCTGGCAGGAATGGCTTGTGAGTCATCGGGAGGCTCCCCAGGAAGAAGGATGTTAGGCATAAAGAGTCCATATTTAGCTTTACTTTTAGTATGAAATGACTCCTACAGCCCTATCTGAGGGATCAGATCTCATTAGAATTAATGCTTGAAATACAACCTTGCAAAGACTGAACTTTCTCACACTGATTAAGAGCAAGATCGTCTTTGACAAATTTTTGGATTGAATTGGCAAGACAGTTTTCCTCAAGTCCCGGGTTTCACATTTGCACGCGCTCTCTCATGCCTTTGTGTTTTAAACCAGGTTGCTGTTATAAAGAGTATTTTAGCAGCCTTGATCTTGGAGACATCAAGACCATTATTCCTGTTGTTGCTGATTTAGTGTTACAGCTGCTTCCTCTTTATGTGATTTAATTTGAAGTTTCAGCCCACCAGGGGGCTATTGGTCCCCACCTATGCAGCTTTAAGAGCTGGCTGCTGTTTTCTGCTTGGATGTTATTTCCATTCCTATTCATAGTGATTTTTTCCCCTTCTATATTCATCTAGCAACAGCAAGGCACTGTTCCAGGAACTCGCTTTCTCTACATAAGGCATAACATGGAACCATTTGGATGGAAAAATTATAAATTAAAATTATTCTGTTCATTTTAAAATATTCATATTGTGTTGCTCAAATGCCAGTAACTGGAAAATCATGGATAATGTCCTGTTTTTATAACCTCTTTCAGAATGTTTTAAAATCTGTTTATGTTGTTACTTAGCCATCTCTTTTCCTGGAGTGGATTTTGTGATAAGATTTTTTTTTTTCTAAATAGGTTGTATGAGTCCTGTCTGATGGCATACATGAGATAATATTAAAGATGAGACCACTAATTGCAATTCATTTTTTAAAGAGGAAAATATTCCATATACAGAGAATATTTATAAAATTATAAGACTAGAAAGATAGCCTGAGGACATGCCAGACTGTTTCTTTAGAGGATAAAGCATTTTATTAAATGACTAAAACTAAGCAAAGGTTTATTATTTCTGGGACTAGGTGTTTAATTTAGACTAAGAAAACCCATATATTCATAAAACTACTGATTTAAAATAACATCTCCAATTTTTTTTTAATGGAGCTCCTTTTTGATATTTTCTGTTCCCAGTGCTGTTACTGATTCTTGAATTTGGAGAAACTAAAATTTTATTTTTATTCTTATATTTTTCATATATACATGTGGGTGACAATGTGCAAGTCTGAGAAAGATAGGTGGGAATGATGAAAATGTTTTTATGTGGGTTAGATAGATTTTTGATAAAATAAATATATCTTTTATTTTAAAGCAAAGAACAATGATTAGAGATCTTAGCTTTATGTTGTGTATTTTCCCACCTCTGTGGAACAAACTAAACAGAGTGAAAAATCTTTATTTTTGCTTTTTTATTCTGTAAGTTTTAAGTCCACATTCACGTAAAAGCCGTGTGTTCTATTTGTTGTCTCTCTTGGCTAGGAATGTTTAAATGTGTGTTTGAAACTCTTCTGTCATCTCAAGATGATTTAAAGTTATAATGTTAAGATGCTTTCTAGAAACTTACAGTTTGGGTCAGGCTAAAGTTTGTGTGCCTGTGGACGTGTGGAAGTTAGAAGCAACAAATCACTTGAGCATAAACAAATTTCACAGGCTCATTTCATCATTTGTTTTAGCCTTGTGAAGCATTTGGTCTTTTAAAATAGCTAATCTTTTATTTGAATATGGGTTCAGAAAAGTTCCAGCCTTGAATACCTGGATGATTCTTGTTAACTCTGTTTTAATTCATTTTAGATTACACAAGGTGATCCAAAAGTATTTCCTCTCCATGTTTGAAGGGATATTATTACAGCGTACAGAACTTTAGTCAGGATTCTTTAGAGTACAATAACAACAGATATATATATGTTTTCCTAAAGTCCGAGTTACAGAAAATAGGATGCAAGCTGTCAGTAAGCAAGTTTTCCAATACAAACACTTAGTTGGTTCAGCAACCAACTTTTTTTGAATGTAGCAATAAAATACACCGTTTTTAATGGGATAAAGAAGATAGATTAGAATAGTTACAACAGGAAAAATGGGTATCTTATAATTAATATTAATAATATGTGAGTTAAACCTTAACTACACTTGACATTTTTCCTTGGGTTGGCGGCACACTGATTAGCGAGTTAACTGCTAGTAGTCTATAATCTGTGGAGTGATTCTTTCAGTTCCTTCCAGGGTTTACAGTGTTCAATAAAATAGGTATTCTCTGAGGTGGGAATGAAGCTTTAGTCTTGATCAAAGTGCTTTGGAGGAAGCACAGTTGAACTGATTGGCTGTGAATGTTAATCACTTCATAGGATGCACTGATAATTTACAGCATTGTTGTAACTCTCTGGTGTTCATAAAATGAACTTAATAACCCACTGCCACCATGGGATAAGCTGCTTTTTCTCTGCAATTGAATACCCAGACTGCCTGAATAATAGGGTTGAGAAATACTGCATTAAAAAGAGTGAGCAGCTGTATGATGAAGGAAACAGCTCTGCAACAGATTTGTTAATTATCTCCTTTGATTCACAGAGGGTGTCTGTGAGATATGGTTGACCAGTGAAGACACAGGGGCTTATGGCAGAGATATTGGCACCAATCTCCCCACACTCCTGTGGAAATTGGTTGAAGTGATTCCTGAGGGAGCAATGCTGAGGGTTGGCATGACAAATCCGCCCTATATTTTAGAGCATCTGGAGGTAAGAAAAAGCACCCCATTTGCATGCTGACACAGACACTAACCACTCCAGACGATGTGGCAGCCTCAGTATCATTGCATGAGCTTCATTGAAAACCACTTTCATGTTATTTGTAGTCCCACATTACCAAAAATGAATTGAGACTTTCAAATCCCCTTCTTTGGGAGTCAGCACTTATTGTTTTTGCTTCCTCATCATTAATTAATGTTGCCCACATTTTCCAATACTCACTACCTTGTCATGGTTCTTTGTTTCTTCGTTGTGGTTTCTTTAGTTTTCCAACACATAAATTTGCCAGTGTTACTCCCTTTTGAATCTTTGTCCAATGCAGAACTGCTGTCATAACATGTTAATTTTGCATCCAGTAGTCAATGTTACAAGCTTTCAAACTACTTTTAGCCATATGAGTGAGGGTACTATGCCTCAAATTTGAAGACGTGTTTTCAGTTTCATCCCTTCATCTAAAGGTACTTGGGGGTGAAAGAGAATCAAAGGGACAGAGAGTTTGGTATTCTTCCACTTTTTGTGTGTAATGGACCATGGCACCTATATTCCTATTACAGTGCTCATTTCAAAATAAATCATTTTCTTTTACAGAGTCTTGCTCCTTATCTACTTAGGTTGACTAAATGGTGATCAATGTGAATGAAGAAGGAAGTGATCCCTGTGATCCCTGGTTTTTTTATTCTTATACTTTTCATGAATCAGGGTGCTTACCCTTAAGTAGCTAAGTCTCAAACTAGAAAAATGGACATGTGTCCAAGTAACCGTGTTAACTGATGACCAATGCCACAATACATGTAAGCAAAGAATGTCGACAGGGGAGCAACCACATAAATGAAAAAGTATATATTAGGATCTTTGACTCTTATTTGAGAAGTAAAATAGTTACCTTAGACCCACAGTTATAGACATGGAATCTGGTAAGTGTTGTGGGAAAGTCACTTATAAAGTGTGGAAACAAGTCACTTTTTAATCAGGTGTGGTTTTGCAATATGTTTATGCAGAAAAATAACATTCCAAATTGCTAAAAGCATGTACAGTTGCTGAAATTTAATGCATAAATGCTAATGGATATCTAAACATTTAAAAGATTGTTTCTTTTGATTTGATTTTAGGACTAGTTGAGGTTTTTATTGAACAGCCTCCTTGATATCAACAGTGTATTTTATAAATTCTGAAAGCAGAATTAATATCTGACTGTAATTATAAATACATAATGAAGAAATTTAGCAATTTCCATCTTGTTATTTGCATTTTCCTAGCTAGATCTATATAATAAGGTATATGATTTATATATTAAGTTTGGTGCTTTAGACAGTGTGAGATGATTATGATTTGCTACTTATAAAAATAAGTTCCAGGCATATCAACTTTTACTTAACACTTTGACTCAACACTTGAAAAAGCAAGTGATTCTCTGTAAAAAAAAAAAAAAAAAAAGTCAAATATGTTAAGAGCTGTGGCAGTCTTGCTGTGTTTGCAGTAAATGTGAGGCATACGTCATGCAGACCAGGAGATGTGCTAGAGTGTGTTGGGCAGGAAGGGAAATAGGCCCCACCAATGTACAGTTTATGACAGCATTCCAATTTCTGTGATGGAAACTGACCTGGTCAGAGATCCAGGGATCTCTAGTAGCTAGAGTCCGTGAAATTCAGATAGGGAGTAAACACAAAGGGAAAGATTCACATATAGGCTCAGAGGTCACTAACCAAGTACTTCTTGGAATGAAGTTAGCGTTTTAATTGATTACAAGATTGCAGTAGCTAATACTGCATGTATAGCACAGCCTGGTGCTCAGCGCCTGACTGGCCACAGCGGTTGACCTCTAGAGAGTAGATACTCCAGGAGAAGTATCTAACAATCCACAGAAGATGTGAAATATAACTTTATACTTTACCTGGAAAACAGCAGATGTTTAGTTCATAGATCATAGTTGGTGAAAATAGTTTTGTATTGTCACCACATATTTTTTAAACTCTTTAAATATTTGCCTTCCCTGCTATATTGTTATCTTGGGGCAACAGCATTGTCATTTCCATCTCTGGATTGACTCCACCCAATAGTGGCTCAATAAATGAGTGAATAAAAGAATAAATAAAGGAAAAGTCTTCTTTATAAAATAAATTGTAGAGCCCACACTACAATCTTAAACTTTGAATTCTTAACACTGTGGCCAGAAGAGGCAGCCAAAAAGGGCGAATTAAATGAGCTGCATGGCTGAGAGTTTGCTTTCATAGAAAGCTACCCACTCCTGTGTATTGCACAAGCAGGGGATGATCCAGGCTGTTATACCACACCAAGGGAGAAAAGCTCAACAAAAGAAACAGAACAAGGAGGCACCTGTGGCTCAGTGGGTAGGGCGCCAGCCATATACACCCAGGCTGATGGGTTCAAGCCCAGCCTAGGCCAGCTAAACAACAATGACAACTGCAACAACAACAAAAATAGCCAGGCATTATGGCAGGCACCTGTAGTCCCAGCTACTTGGGAGGCTGTGGCAAGAGAATCACTTAAGCCCCAGAGTTTGAGGTTGCTGTGAACTGTGATGCCACGGCACTCAACCCAGGGTGACATAGTGAGACTCTGTCTCAAAAAAAAAAAAAAAAGAAAGAAAGAAAAGAAACAGAACAAAAGGAAATAAATGAAGGCATGCAAAAATCAAAGATCCACACCATCTAGAAATAAGAGCTTTTAAACTTTGTCACTTTGACAAGATGGGCACACCTTGGTGTTCCACCTCATCCTTTTCTGGGTGGCACAGCCCAGAGCTTGCTGTGCTGTACAAACACGTGCTTATGTGACAGAAAAGGCAAGTGGGCTCTAGCCGGCATACTTGGCTGCCCAGTGTCAGAAAGGACGAGAAGGAGCGGCACCTAGGCCTGACAATGCTCATCCCATCCCCAGCCCTTTGTTGTACTTCTCCATTTCCTCTCCCTGCACTTAGCCCACTCTATAGAAAGAACTTACGTAGAGAGTGCTAAGGAAAGTTCAATCAAAGAGGAAAAAAACAAAACAGGAGATGAAAATAGATTATAAACAACAACACAGTAAATGAAGGTAGTGATTTTTTTTAAACTGTAGGGATGAAAGGAACCAGCTCTCAAAATAACTACCCTGATGCTTTAATACCTTCAAAGTGAGGATTTCTTATATTGGTAGGGCTCAGCCTTCTTGTGTTTCTGGAAGATGCTTCACACAACAGACTTTTAATTATAGAGCACTTCACCGGGCAGTTTTCCTTCTTCAGTTCTGTTCACTTATATTCACCTCTCAGATTTTTTCAAAAAAAACCCTATAACTGTTTTTTCCTTTTTTTATTGAACAGTTTGAAGGGGAGAATATTTAAAGGAAGATACCAGTTTCTATTGTATTGTTTAAAATGATGGTTAGAAAGATCTGTTGAATACATTTTATTATTGTCTCCCTAGTTTTAGAAGATGCGTATTGCACTTAACATAGGATGCACTGTTAAGGTTTTATCAAGAGTCTGGCATTGTAGATGGTATTTTATAGTGTAGATATTGAATAAATATGTAGAGAATAAAAGCAAGGAAGAGAGAACTCTAAGAGGCAGACAGGCAGTGAAGTGTCTGTTTGGAAATCTACAAACCCCATTTTTAACTTATCACTGTCCTTAAAAAACAATATAGGATTCATTTAAATTATGGTATTGCTGACAAAGAGATAACTCAAACATATATATGGTATATATGGAAATACACCCTGGAATTAATGAGCTCATGTAATAAGTATTAAATTTGCATATGATAATAGAAACAGTAGATATAACAACAGATTGAAAACTATTTCACTTCATCTTAAAGTCTGCTGGTGTTTCTCCATTGCCTCGAGGATAAAGATAAAGCTCTTTAGCATAACATTCGGGGTCCAGATACAGTTTCTGTTATATTCCTGTTCTCTTGCCCCTTTTGTACCCTTATGATCCCTCCTGTATAACATAAACACACACCCCTATACTTTTTTTGCCAGTTTGTACTCCTGAAATTTTTGCCTTACCTTTTTATCTTTATAAACTTACCATAAGATGACAGTTGGTGGTAATGTGTCAATCAGTTATACTAATATTTGCTACTGCATGTGTTGACTAGTATATTGCCATTGCAGTGGCAAATAAGAGGTATTTTTCCTGTGTTTGCTTTCCTATTGATAGTGCCAGTGTAATAACCCTAGCATATTCCTCTTTAATGAACTCTGACCTATAGAAAGTGAAGCATTTGGTCACTGTTGAAACTGCATTGCTTAGTTTCGCCCTCCTCTGGGTAGGTAGCACACAGCTAAGGGGTTAATTCAAAATGAAAATAATGCGTGTAAACTCAACAAGGTGTGATGAGACCAGTGACAGGGTGATACAGTGGCTGCTAATAAAGCACCAGAAGTCACTGGTGACTTTTCTGCCAGACTAAGTATAAATAACCATGATAATAAAATCAGTACATTTTATTGAGTACCTATTATTTTCGAGAAGCCATGCTGATTGCTTTGCACACGATTGCTTTTCCTTCTTACGGAAAGCTGGCTGTGTAGATATTATTACCCTTATTTTGTTTTTCCATTTTTCGGAGATGACGCCTCATTTTGTTGCCTTGGCTGGAATGCAGTGGTTGTTCACAAGCATAATCATTATGCATTATCACCCCAAACTCCGGCCCCAACTGGTGCTTCTCCCACTCATCCTCCTGAGTACCTGGGACTATAGACACCCACTATCACACCAGACTATTATTCTTAACTTTGTTAATTGAAAAGCCAAGTTTTAGAAATAACTGGCTAAACCACACAGCCAGTAGCTGCTGGATTGGTCTCTTGTCTAGTCTGACACTGAGATGCTCTGTATTCTCCCAGGTCTTCCATGAGGATTGGTCTCTAGTCTAGCCTGACGCTGAGATGCTCTGTATTCTCCCACGTCTTCCATGAGGATTGGTCTCTAGTCTAGTCTGACTCTCAGATGCTCTGTATTCTAGCACGTTTTCCCTGAGGCCTTCCCAAGCTCTCCCCACACCCCTTCTGTGCTCAGTGGTGACTCTGATCAGCAGATCTCTGTCAGCACTCATCTTGATGCACCACGATTAATTACTGATGTGCAAATTCATCGCAACTCTTATCATCTTTACTGAGATGCTGTCTTATCCATCTTTGCATTTCAGCGCCTATGATAACACACATAATAACTGTGTATTGAATTTGTAGCTCAAATTTTACTTATTAACTGTTCCTTGACTACATGCCTTGTATATTGACATATCTTCTTACCTTCTGAGCATCTTCTTTGGAAATGCTTGAGAATCATTGCATATATATTCCTCACGAGTCACCAACTTCTGTGAAGATGTATTCAATGGTGCAGGAAAATTCATTTAAGAGATACATTTTATTTATTTGCCCTACTAAAATATCTTAGCGATAGATAGTATCTTTAGGACTATCTACAGCAGAAGAGGTAGGTGTATGATTATTGAATTTGTAGATTATCTATACTGTTTGCTTCTTTAATCTGCTTTCTGCATCTTAGCTTTTGCTGCTTTTTAAAATCTCAGAGAAGTCAGCAGTGAATAGTCAAGGAGGAGAAATTAAAATAAGATGATTTGTTTTGGTTTTAGTTTTGTGGATTGGCTGATAAGGAATAGATATATTGAAGCTGTTGAAGAATAAGAAATATGGAAAGCATTTGTGGATTTTACTTACTTAAGGTATCTTGGTTCATCCTATGTTACATGTAGTTTAAAGTAGCTGTTATCTGCCTTTAAGATACCTGTATGTTGGCTAAGCATGGTGGCTCACACCTGTAATCCTCGCATTCTGGGAGGTGGAAGTGGGTAGATTGCTTGAGCTCAGGATTTCGAGACCAGCCTGAGCAAGGAGACCCCATTTCTAAAAAATGACTGGGCACTGTGGCTACCGCCTGTAATTCCAGCTACTTGGGAGACTAAGGCAAGAGGATTGCTTGAGCTCAAGAGTTTGAGGTTGCAGTGAGCTATGACACTATGGTACTCTACTGAGGGCAACAAAGTGAGATTCTATCTCAAAAAAAAAAAAGAGAGAAACTTGTATGTCTCAAAATCATACCAGAATTTTAGTGTGTAACTCACAGCCTAATCCAGAGAGGGCAAATTGATTAATCTAGTGCTTTTGATTAAGGACTTTACAATTAAAATAATGCCAATTACATATTTTTAAATTTATATTACTTTGTAAAATATTGCTAAAAATATTGACATTAATATTCACATTGATATTATGCTGCATTTTATTTGTTTGAATTAAGAGATATATTATTGTTCAAAATTTACATTTAATATATTTCTGTTATACGTGATCATAAGGTTAATTACAAACAATGATATTTTAAATATTTCATCTTTTATTGGTTTGGGAATCTTTTCATAATTATAGCAAATCAGTTTCATGCAACCATTGGTTGTCAGTATGTTTACTACTAGTTAAATGACCTTAAATTCTTATGTAATTGTATATTTAGCCAAATAAATTTATCTGATAAAAGACAATAGATATTGTCAAGGACTTATTTTGCATGGTAATTTGTGAACATTAAAATATGTTTGGCTCAAACTTTTCAAAAACTGCCTCATCGTTTCAAAATAATAAACTCCGTACCTACAGTGCTTACATTTCATTAAAGCAATACAGACTTTAAAATTGACCTCAACAGTTGAAATGAGGTCTTTAGCATTTTTTCCCTTAGGACTTACACTTTCCAGAGTAATAGAATAATATGTAAGTATATTCTGTACTGTTGTATACAAAATATTTTCTCCCTTGTTGATGAGTGAAAGGACATGCTAGATGAATTATTTTGAGCAAAGATATAAAATGGAAAAATTCTTTATTTTCTGCCATCCACATACAGCTTTTGAGATAGTATGTGGTTTGATCTAACTGTTGGCTCCTAATTTCTCACCACTCTAATCCTCAATGCTCTATTTCGTTCTTGCCCTAGAAGTTGTGAATAAATTTCAAGAGGTCAGTGCACATTCTAACTCTTCAGCTTCTCAGATGGATCTAGGTTTGAGCATCAGCAAAGCTCGAGACAGCCCCTTCCACCAAAAAACTTGTAGCTCTGCCCACATTTGTATCTCAGCCAGTGATATTCATTCTCTTGTTCCCTTGTCTTCTAAGTTTTCAGTCCCTACTTCCAGCCTTGCCCAAGGAGCCTAAGGTTTCCTTGAACTAAACAACCCTTCAGAACAATTTGCATAGCTTATTGCTCACTATAACTGAGCCTATATTTGTTTTTTTTATTTTTTATTTTATTTTGTTTTGTTTTTATTTTTATTTTTTTATTTTTTTTAATTTTTAAAATTTTTTTGATACAGAGCCTTAAGCTGTCACCCTGGATAGAGTGCTATGGCATTACAGCTCACAGCAACCTCCAATTCCTGGGCTCAAGAGAGTCTCTTGCCTCTACCTCCCAAGTAGCCAGGACTACAGGCGCCTGCCACAACACCTGGCCATTTTTTGGTTGCAGCCATCATTGTTGTTTGGCTGGCCCAGGCTGGATTTGACCCCGCCAGCTCAGGTGTACATGGCTAGCGCCTTAGCCCATTGAGCCACAGGCACCAAGCCTGAGCTTCTATTTGTAATGTTAAGTCTGGATGATTAAGCCTCATGATCACATGTTGACTAAAGGACCCAGGCAAGAGACAGACTTGATTTCACAACAGATTTCTCTTTGTTGCTGGTGAACAGTCTGTTATGCTTGTTTTCCCAGGTATGTTTGGGGGGGCAGTGAACTATTTTGTGGGTGAATGTTTCTTTTTTTTATTTTATTTTTTAATTTTTAATTATTTTTTATTGAGTCATAACTGTGTACAATGATTCAGGCTTGGAGTACAGTGTGCGGGCTTCCCATACAATCGGAGATATTTTTATCTACCTGATTAATGTAACATTCATGATATTTTCTCATTTACTATGTGAAAATAATTTTGATCCGTTTTTAGAAGATTTCTCCTGACCCTTCACATATGCACCACAAGTGTGATCTCACCCTTTATCATCTCTCCCCCCACCCTCTCCCTCCCCTTCCCTCCCTCACCCCTTATTACACAATAAGATGGGGAAAGGGGTGAGGGTGAATGTTTCTTGTGTTGAAAATATTGTGTACCTGGCTCGGTGCTTGTGACTCAGTGGTTTAGGGTGCCGGCCACATATACTAGGACTGACAGGTTCAAAATCAGCCCAGGCCTTCTAAACAACAACAATAACCACAAAAAAAAACAAAAAAAAAAAGCCAGGTGTTGTGTTGGGTGCCTGAAGTCCCAGCTACTTGGGAGGCTGAGGCAAGAGACTCGCTTAAGCCCAAGAGTTTGAGGTTGCTATGAGCTGTGGCATCACAGCACTCTACCAAGGGCAACATAGTGAGAGTCTGTCTCAAAAAAAAAAAAAGAAAGAAAGAAAGAAAATATTGTGTACCTCTGCCTTCCTAAGGAGCACAATGGAAAATGCCTTACTTAAAGATTCTATTTATATGGCCATCAATTTGGTCTCTGTATTTATACAGAGATCTACCCTGGGGGCTTCACTGCTACTCTAAGACCCAGAGTCTACATCACAAGAAAACATGCATGGGAGTCTAGACCCATTGTGAGAGTATAAATAGCTAAATCATTTATGGTTATCCTACACTGCTTTTATCCACATGGTACTATGAACTTCTGAGCTTCTCAACAACTATCATCAATTTTCTTTCTCTTGCCATTGGCCTAGGTTATTGGATATTGCTCATGAAATGCAGTGATACCTGGATGTTCACTCCCAAAAGAGGTAACTTTCCTAAGAGGAAAAGAGCATAGGGATAAATTAGGTGTCAAGGTGATAAGTGAAAATGCCCAAACAAGCCTATTTTAAAGGAACTGATGTTACAGTTGAAGGCTCTCAGCCATGTCTGTGTTTATATCTTTTAAGAAAATTTAAAATTTAGATAGATCTCTTTCATTCTAATATATTTGAAGAGCCTGAAAATTTACAAATTGTAATTATGGCCTTCCTAATCTCACCATTTAGTAGTCTAGTGTACATTTCAGGTTATATAGGAGGGCATTAGATGTGTATATCATTTAATTTGCATCTTAAAATGTACTTCACATGGCCAGTCCCCTGAATCCTTAATTTTACCAGAGTAGCTGAGAAGGCTTTCTATGTCATCTGTCAAAATTAGTATAAACTGCACAATACATCATCTAGGGGCCTTATCTTTCTCATTAATTTATAAAATCAGGTGTGCTGAAACCATCGAGCAAGCTGCCTTTGACTTTCCTTCACAGGCACTGAGAATGACTAACACAGGGGCAATGGATGTGGTTTCCTTTACACTTTCCTTTTGATTCTAAGATTCCTTCTGTATTGGTTTCTTTGCTCTATTAGTCTATGAAAGGCTACTTCAGGCACTTGCTAATTCAGCACTTAGTAAAATGAAATCCTCATATTTTATATCAGGTGGGTAATAGACTTTTCAGGTGATTCATGTTGTAGAAGAGGAAGGTCGATAGTGAAGTTAATGGTTTATAAAATAGTTGGGGGACATTCTGTGTAGTTTTCAAAAAGCAAAGTTCATGTCCTTGGTCCATTTTTGTTTGTTTCTATTCTGCTAAATTGTGTTTTTACTTCTGAAATGTACATCTTTTCTTTTCCTCACATCTTCCTTTTACTACCAAAGAAATAATTCACATGAATGTTAAGCTTTCAAAATTTAAATCCAAAAGTTTATTAATGTCCTAAATTGGAAACACAGATTTCTTATTATCATTATTACTCCTACTGCTAAGAAGTCCTTTATCCTTCATTTGCCTGTGTCATATCGGAACTATCAAATAGATTAAAAAGGGCACAAATAGTCTATGTGTGATAAATCATTTCAGTATCACAGGATGTAACACGGGGCCTGGAGAAAATCTTGCTGGTTGTTCAGAATAATGTTGAAAGTTCTCCAGTTATTCATTAGTTTGAAGGGGAAAATTTATTTCTTTTTATAATGTATATTATTGTATGCTTTTAAAAATTGCTATGGAAAGTTTGCTACATGCATAACATTGATTACAGAAAGTACTGTGGATAAATCTGCCTCTAATATATGATAATAAAGAAGTAATCTTTATATTTTATGATTAAAATATTTTCAAAGCAAGCTTTACATCAACTTTTCTTTTGCAGTGTCATAGGCAATATCAGCCTGTTCTGGCTAGTTGAAATTTCAGGTATTAATCTTCAGTTAAGTTGTTCCTGTATTTTTAGGCTTTATTTTTATTACCTCAGTTCCCCCCTTCCTCCATTGCAGCTTTTGTAACAGTTTAGCTGCTGTTTAACAAACTGCCACAAACGGGATAGTGAGAAATAAAGGTATCAGCAGGGTTAGTTCCTTCCAAGAGAAGATCTATTGAGTTCTTCTCTCCTAGTTTCTAGTTTCTGATGGTTGCTGACAATCCTTGATGTTCTTTGGCTTGTGAACATAGCCTCCAACCCCTCCAACCTCTCAGTCTTGCCTCCAACCCCTCCAGCCTCTCAGTCTTGCCTTGGCATTCTCTTTCTCTGTGCCCACATGTCCTCTTCTTGTACGCTGGTCGTTGGATTAGGGCTCACACTAATTCAGTATGATCTCATTTTAACTTGATTACATGCTAAGACCCTATTTCCAAATAAGGTCACATTTATAGCTACTGGGGATTAGGACTTCAGAACATCTCTTTAAAGGACACAGTTGAACCTATAAGAGCCTCCTTTTGTGATAAATAGAAATGTCTTAGTGTGCCATTTTAGTTCCTTTGTTTCTCCTTTTACTATATGTTTTTCTTATTTTTATGGTGGCTACTTTAGGAGTTATAATTAACGTTAATTTACAACAATATGGTTTAGATCAATAGCAACTTAGTCATAATAACATATAAAAACTTTACTCCTGGCTCGGCGCCTGTGGCTCAACAGGCTAAGGCGCCAGCCATGTACACCTGAGCTGGCGGGTTCGAATCCAGCTCGGGCCCGCCAATTAATAATGATGGCTGCAACTAAAAAACGGCCGGGCGTTGTGGCAGACGCCTGTTGTCCCAGCTACTTGGGAGGCAGAGGCAGGAGACTCGCTTGAGCCCTTGAGGGATTGGAGGTTGCTGTGAGTTGTGATGCCACCGCACTCTATCCAGGGTGACAGCTTGAGGCTCTGTCTCAAAAAAACAAAAAACTTTACTCCTATGTAGTTCCCTTCCCACCCCACCTCTTTGTACTGTTATTGCCATAAATATTACATCATTATGGAACGTATGTTTATCAACACAAATTTATAGTTAGTGGTTTATACACAGGCAGTTGTCTTTTAAATCAGATAAGATAAAATCAAGAGTTACAAACAAAAGCACATTTATACTGTCTTTTATGTTTACCTGTGTGGTTAACTAGTGCTCTTTCTATCTTCATGTGGAGTTTCTTTCAAGTGTCTTTTCATTTCAGCCTGAAAGAGTCCATTTAGCATTTCTTGTAAGACAGGTCTACTAAGAACAAATCCTCTCAGTTTTTGTTTTATGGGAACGTTTTAATTTCTTCTTCATTGTTGAGGGATAGCTTCTCTGGTTATAAAATTCTTGGGTGACAGTTTTGGTTTTTTTTTCCTTTTCGGCACTTTGTGTCATCCCACTGTCTTCTAGTCCCTGTGGTTTCTCTCAACAAATCGAATGTTAATCTTACTGAGGATTCCTTATCTGTGATAAGTTGCTTCTCTCTTGCTGATATCAGGATTCTCTTTGTCTTTTACTTTCAACAGTTTGAGTAAATGTCTAGGTATAGATCCACTTGAGTCTATTCTACCTGGAGTTTTAGAGTTATTAGGATGTGTACATTAATGGTTTTCTTCAAATTAAGGAGATTCCAGCTTCATTTGCTCAAACATTCTTTCTGCCTCTTTTTTTCCTCTCCTGGCACTTCTATTATGTGTATGTTGATATGTTTGATGGATCTCACAGGTTTCTAAGTCTCTGTTATAATAATTTTAATTCTTTTTTCTTTCTGTTCCCCATTTCAAGTCATCTCAATTGACCTGCCTTCAAGTTTGCTGATTCTTTCTTCTACTTGTTCAGATCTCCTACTGAGCCATTCTAGTGATTCTTTGATTTAATTATTATATGATTTATATCAGAATTTCTGTCTGGTTCTTTTTATGATTTCTTTCTCATTATTTATACTTTGTTGGGTGGGACATCATTCTCTTGCTTTCCATTAATTTTTTAATTAAATGAATTTTTTCATGTCAGAAGCTTAACATGCTGACATTGCAACAAGATTTGAGGGAGGCACATCTCATACAGACACATGAAAACCCAGTCATCAAAATTGTTTTCACATAGTAAATGAGAAAATATCATGAATGTTATATTAATCAAGTTGATAAAAATATCTCCGATTGTATGTGAAGCCTGCACACTGTACTCCATGACTGAATTATTGTACACAGCTATGACTCAATAAAAAATAATTTAAAAAAAAAAAAAAGAAAGAAAATGGGAAGTAGAAGAAATTTAGCACATTTAAGTAAAAATAAATTAAAAAACTATGAGGATCAAACAAAACATACATATCCTCAGTTTTCAGGCTATCAGTTTTCAGCCCTTGTCCTAATGAAAATACCTATTTTGATTTGATAAACCTCAGAACTTCTTTGACCAGACAAAGCGATGTAATCTTTGATGATTAATTTCACCAGATAGATCTTATTTTTACCCTATTTTCTTTTCTTTACTTTTTTTTGTCAAAATTCCAGCTTTGAGAATTCATTCTTTTCTACATATGATTCATTTTACATTGTATTGATTTTTATCAATATAAATCTTATGTACACAGATATGTTGAAACTAGCAAAATAAATTATATTTTGCCCATTCAAAACAAAAGAAAACCCAGTCATCAGCCTTATGAACTGCAAAAAGATCGCCATTAATTCTTAAAACGTGGCTTTCTTTAGTTCTTTAAACATATTTAAAATGTTAAAGTCTTTGTCTAGTATGTCTAATATCTGGACCCTCTCAGGAATAATTTCTGTTGACTCCTTTTTTTTCTGTGTATGGGCCATGTTTTCTTGTTTGTTTAGAGATTTTTGGTATGGTTTTGGGATAGGGACACATTTTGTGATGTTTTTGTTGAAAACTAGATTGAGATAATGTGGCAGCTCTGGGAATCAAATTCTCCCCCATCTTTAGAGTTTGCTGTTGTTTAGTGAGTTCTCTGAACTATCCTTGACCAACATGGGGGTAAGGGATACCAACACCCCACCCACTGTGTAGCCAAAAATCCATGTATGACCTTCAACTCCCCAAAGCCTAATAACTCCAGTGTTGGTCAGAAGTCGGTAATATCAACAGTCAATATATATTTTGTATGTTATATGTATTCATATAATGAAGTAAGCTAGTGAAAAAAATGTTAACAGAATTATAACAGAGAGATTAGTTGTCATAAGACCATTGTTTGTTATAAACGTCTTAATCCATGTCTTTATGTTGCATAGGCAGAGGAGGGAAGAGGGATGACAAAAGCAGAAGAAAATCTGTGTTTAAGTGGACCTGGACAGTTTATACCCATGTTGTTCAAAAGTCAGCTGTAACTTTGTAAAATCTATACTCTTTGTTGTGTGCAGCCAGTGAAGTCTCTACGTGGGTAGCTTAACAGTCAGCTAACAATTGGACAGAGATTTCCTTAAATGCCAATAGCTAATAAGTCTCTGTTTTTGCAGAGGGGTCCTATGTGCATGTTAGAGCATCCTTTCTATGTTCAGTCAGATAGCTTACAAAGCCACTTTCTTTTCTTTCTTTCTTTTTTTTTTTTTTTTAAGAGACAGGGTCTTACTCTATTGTTCAGGCTGTAGTGCAGTGGTGTGATCATAGCTCACTTCAACCTTAACCTCCTGGGTTGATCCTCAGCCTTCCAGGTAGCTAGAAATATAGGAATGCACCCCCATGCCTAGCTAATTTTTAAAAACAATTTTGTAGAGATGTGATTTTACCATGTTGCATACGTTGGTCTCAAACTCAAGCAGTCCTCCCACCTAAGCCTCCTAAAGTGCTGGGATTATAGGCATGAGCCACTATGCCCAGCCTACATTTCCTTTACTTCCTATTTTTGTGCAAATTTATCAGCTTTAGCTAGAGGTGAGAGTTTAGTGCCTTCTTAGCTATTTACTGAACATGTGCACAACCTGAACTCACATACTCACTCAGACCTATACATGCATGTGACCTTCTAGATTCCCAGTTATATGTCAGTGTTTTTCAAAGCTCCTCTGTTAATATCACATTCCCTATCTTTTTAAGCTTTTTGGTTGACTTATGGTTTGCCCCAGGTGTTATTCACAGCCTTAGGCAGCCAGGATGTTAAACAATTGTAGCTGATTATTTTTGACAAATACCCACAGGCAAAAGATTATTCTCACTGGATAAGGCCAGGTCAAGTTAGATTACCAAGCCGTGTTGAGTCCAATCTTCCTTGGAACCAGCAGACAGGTTAAATAATGACAGTCTTCTGGGCATGAGACTTTGAGAAGACCCAAACCCTATTGTGTGCCTCCAGTGACTACCAGGCTGCTGGTTTTCACCACGATTGAAGGCTGCTGTTTTTCAAGGCAACCGTACAGCTGGGGAGTGAGAGGTGAATATTGGGTAAGTTGAAAACACCACATAGCTCACCATTCTTAAAAAAATTCATCTGTTTTTCATGAATAAGGACTCCCTTGATTGCTGCCAGCCTTTAATTTTCAGAGTTTCTAAAAAAGACCCTGATAGTTTTTATCAGTGCTTTCCTTGTTTTTATGGAGGAAAGAATTTTCAGAGGCTTTTATTTCACATGTCCTACTGATGTCAATAAAAATTATTTATACCTGGAAATAGACCACCTTTTATCTGTCAGGCCATTAGAGTGTGAGGTTGAAACACTTTTCTTGCTTAACTTTTGTGCTCCACGTCAAAGGTGCACATTCACCTTCATAAAGCTTTTGTGGAGGAACTCAAGTCATCAGGTTATTGACAGCAAAAGATCACAGTTAATTGAGTTAGCATCACAGAAAGCACAGGGATTTACAGACTGAAATGTGTACTTTATTAGATCCTTACAGCTCTGGGTACCACACATGTAATATAAATAATATTTTATTAATTAAATTAACTAAATGTTAATAACAAGTTAGACATCTAAATATTGTCCATGACATTTTTGCTTCTTTCTTTTTCAAGTCCTTTTAATAAAAATCAAATCAAATATTATGTGGTTATTTCTATTCTAATAGATCATTCAAGTTCCATAATCACTGTCTAACATGTATTTACAGAACTTTGCTTTCTTGATAGAATGCCATGTCCCATCATCTGTATGGTCTCCCTAATCTATTGATTAGGCATTTGTTAATCAGAAAAAAGTTTGCTTTTGATGCTGCTTTACTAAATTACAAAGATGATCATACTTAAATTTAATAGCCATAAACTCCAGAATTTATAATAAACTACTGGAAAATATTAATATTTCAAGGATATTCAACTTAAGTAAACACAAATTTTTTTAAGCATGCATCAGTTTTATTAACAATATATTTATTATGTCTTTATTCTGTTATCTAAATGGGTCATTATTATACTGAAGTGTTCTCAGAAGTAGAAAGTTGGAGTCTGAATCAGTTTTGTCTCTAAACTGGCAAATTAGCTAAACCTTGATCACTATTCACATCTAACTCTTTCTGTAAAAGCAACACCATTTTGAAAGGTTTGATCTGAATGAGGTAGTTTTTAAAAAAATTTTCCACTTTATGCCTAATTCTGAGCCTTCTAGAATCTTTCAAACTCCTTTTAGTTGATGTGACCTGGAATTTAAATGAAAAAAATAGCATGTCCAAAAACTGCTGTGGCATTTCATTATCTGGTATTCAAGTCAATGTGAAATAATGACTCAACACCTGCTTCAGCAGTGCTGTGTCGTTTACATGGTCCTGTGTTAGGCCTGACACACCAAGGGCTTCTGTTTCTGTAGTGAACTTAGGGAGTCACTTGCTTAACTTGAGTCCTCCACCCAACACTTGAGAAAGAAACATTTCTTTTAGATTGTGTGGCTTTCCTCACTTGGAAGCGGTTTTCATGTTGCAAATACTACAGTGTAAAAATGGAATTTGTAGAAAATTGTATCTTAGAGATCTATTGTTCAAGGACTGATTGTTCTGTCGACAGACTCTTCTTGTTCCCCACCCATGGCCCTAGAGTCCGTCTAGGCATCATTTTGGTGGCAGGGTCATGAGGTTTCACACACAGCCCTTTAGTAGGCACTCCCTGTCACCCAGGCTTGGGACACTCCCTTGGCTCTTCATGAGCCTTTAGAAATTTCCCAGGGCACCAGCTATTCGTCTTTTGTACTCTCAGCTTTATCAGTGGAAACCTATCAGCTTCTTTTCATGTTTCTTCTCCCCAAAGTCATAAGATATTTTGAAAAAAGTTTTTAAAAAGATAGCTAGATAAATAACAACATGTCTATTTCTCTTTTGCTCTTCCACCAGCCCAGCCTGCCTTCACCTCTGTTTATTCCCTCAATTTCAGGTGCATTTCTGTTTGAAACTATCATTAGGCTATCAATGACTTAGTCCATGACCCTCCACATGGACCTCCTTTCTCTTCCCTTAGGCGAGCTTGCTTGATTTTAGAACTCAAGAAGTGTCCCTAAAAACAGAACTGAGTGATGCTGATTGTTTTGGTGTCAGGGACAGTCTTTGATACAGTCCTGGATATGCAGTTTGTGTGGAGCACTGGACAGACCCACATTTCTGTAGGTTTTGATGTTTTCACATATTAACCAGTGCATGTTAGCAATTAACCTACAAAAACATGTTAGATTATTATCAATAGTGTTTTGTGAGATACTATGTACGTTTAAGATCTCCACTAAAAAAGATGGAGACTTTACATCTTACATCTTTTGTATTAACCTGGATGTTAATAAACATTAACATTATTCTTAGTAAAGCATCACTAGAATGGAGAAGCAAGAATCCTATGTATTCAATTCTAATATGAGGACATTAAGGTCCTAGCAGGTTGGGGAGTGGGGATTGCTGAGAAAGGAAAGAGAGAGGGTGTGGGGACAAGTGGTGCGGTACACATCTTGGGGGCGGGACACAATTATAAGACTGTCCTTATCTAACAAAAGCAATCATTGTAACCTGGTTCTGTGTATCCTCGATGAATCCACAGCAATTAAAAAAAAAGAAAGAGTAACATTAGTTGAACAATGCGTTAATATATGTAGAATGATATATGTAGAAGGCTTAGAACAGCATCTGACACATAGAAGGTGTTCAGTGGTTATTAGCTATTTTGGGAATTTTGGTATTTTACCTTAAAAACAGCTTGTCAGATGTGAAAATACAAAGCATGTTCTATATTTTCCCTTATAAAGGTATCTTTTAGATCAGGGGTGTACAATCCGTGGCATACAGGCCACATGCTGATTTTGTGAGGATTTTTTTTTTTTTTTTTGCTTATCTGTGGTGTCAGATATAACAAAAAGTATACATAGACCCTTTTTTTGTGTGCTAATCTGCTTTCATTAGTATTTATGTATCTAATGTGTGACCCAAGGCAACTCTTATTCTTCCAATGTACATCAGAGAAAAAAAGAAAAAGGTTAGATATCCTGTTTTAGATCAACTATTTCCAATTTTTTTTTGGAGACAGAGTCTCACTCAGGTGTCCTGGGGTAGAGTGTCATGGCATCAGCTCACAGCAACCTCAAACTCTCAGGCTCAAGTGATTCTATTACCTCAGCCTCCTGAGTAGCTGGGACTACAGGCACCCGCCACATTGCCTGGCTACTTTTTAGAGATGGGGGTCTCACTCTTGCTCAGCTTGGTCTCGAACTCCTGAGTGCAGGCAATCCACCCTCCCTTGGCTTCCCACTGTGCTGGGATGGCAGGCGTGAGCCACCACATTAACCCCCACTATTTACAATTTTTACGTATTTTCTGTTTATAAATCTCCTGACTAACGGGGCAAACCAAAATCTAGAGTGCCTCTAGCGGGGAAGAGACCTAGACAGTGAGGAAATGGAACAGGACTTGTGTGGAAGTGTGACACTTCCCAAAGGCTGCAGCCGGAGGATGGCTTACAGTGCCAGTGACCATGAGCAGACATGGAGGAACGGCCATGTTCACTTGGGCCTCTGCTTCAGCTGCTGCAATCTCGCTAGGTGCCCTAACGTAGGGTATGTGTTCTTAAGCAACATAGGTCTTCATTTCTAAGGAGCAATGACTATAAAAAATGTTTAAAAGATTATTATAGAAGATAGTTGTGCAGTATTATGTGGAAAACACTTACATTGAAGCCTTTATTAGCATTATGTCTGTAATAGTTACAGCAAATCTGAACATGATATAGCGAAAGGCCCTCAAATACAAGAACTGATAGAAGTTTACTTCACCCTGATAATCACACTGCGGAGATGGGTGGTCCAAAGCTGCTCAGAGGCTTTGCTGTCTTTAATGTGTCTTCTGTCTAGAGGTCTAAGGTGGTCCTTCTTTGCCCTGCCACCACATTTGCATCCCCAGCCAGCAGAAGGGGGAAAGGCAATGGAAGCACATGCTCATTTCTCCTGCTGGTGTTACCCCAAAGTGGCAAATCTCTTCTGCTCATATCTTTTGGCCCCATCTTAGTTATATGGCCATGTGGGAAATTAATCTCTAGCTCGGTGGCAGAGGTCTGGTTAAAATTTGGGAATTTTATTAATGAAGCAAGAAGAGGAAAAGGATGTTAGTGGGCAATGAGCAGTCTTTGTCACAACTTTACATTGGATGGGGAAAACATAAAGAACATTATATTTCTGTTCTCTCATGATAATGATTAATATTTGCTTGTTCAATGCTTTTTCTTCATTGTCAGTCTCACTTTAATATTTGAGATTCAGAATTGTGTTCCATAATTAATATGTAATATTAATAGGGTAATGTTTCTGTGTTTTTTCCCCCTTTTAAGGCTGCTACTGAGTTGATAGTGTGGTTTATGGTCATTTGCATCTCAGAAATAAGATAATTGGACCATGGCTCCAAAACAAGAAAACAATTTTTAGCAATATGTTAACATACACATTTATATTATATGTCTGTATCTCCCTCAAAAAATTCCATTTATTTATAATTGGAGCTAATTGGGAGGAAAAATGTCAAATTAGAGCTAGATCTTTTGGCCTGCTAGACAACTATGAACCCACTGACTGAGCAGTGAATTTCCATTGTCTCCCTCTGACAGCTACCCTGCATTGTAGATACCAGTGCTACAATTACCCACATTCAGTTTGGGTTCCTTATTGCCTTATTTCACCATCTAGAGTCTAGACTGTGCTTTTCTTGTGCATTCATCTTCAGAGAAGTTCATCACTTGGTATTTGATTGTTATTTTTTTGGTACTGTATCTATGATATGCTGATACATAATTTGTGTTGCTGGTAACTATTTGATTTTACTGCATTAGGTAACTGAATTCAATATATACAGTGTATATGTTTCACATGTATGTTTGTTATGTATCTCATTCAAATGCCATTGCCTAAATGACATCTATTCAATAACATCAAGGCATTTTTTTCTCCAAGGTGTATGAATACAGGGGATTTTAAGCAACGAGTATCACTATTATTATTATTAGAGGAGAAATTGTCCCTTTGACGATTTCATATTTTTAAAGTTGCTAGAAATTCTATAAATCTTCCATCACACATTCAAAGAAAAACTGCTAAACATGGGTTCAATGAATTTATCTCCTAGAAGTTAAGAACTTTAAGGTACAAATATTTTAAAAGAATATATGACACAAACCTAAAATCACTACGTGGATTCGATTCACTTTTCGACTTGCTCCCTAAAGGGCCAGCATTCGTGGAGTAGTAGTACGTCATAGCGCTCTCTCCTAGTTATTACTGCTCCAGTTCTGTTGTTTGGACTAAGGTTCACTTTGGTGTTCTGTGGGTTTTGACAAACCTATAATAGCACGTCCCCACCCTTATGGTATCATTCTGAATAGTTTCACCCCCTGACAGTGCCCCATGCGCCCTATCATCTCTCCCTTCTCTCAGGCCCCAGACTACCATTAATGTTTCTGCTGTCTCGGTAGTTTTGGGATCACATGGTAGCCTTTTCTGATGGGTTTCTTTCACTTAGCAACATGCATTTAAGTTTCCTCTGTATCTTTTCTTGGCTTAATAGCTCATTTCTCTTTAGTACTGAATAATATTACATTGTCTGAATGTATCTCACCTTATTAGTAGAGTAGAATCTTTATTTAAAAAATTCATAATTAGATGTTAATATAGTCTTTGTTACATAATGTAAAATTTAAAAGGGGGTAACTGGTGCAAAAACAGGAAAAACTTCCTGAAATTTAAATCTGCCCTCTGAGTTAAAGTAAATGAATCCCTCCGTTTGCTTCGTTTCTGACAACTGGACCATAGCCCCTTGACTTGCATCCAGACCTCGTGTGTCGTGCCAGCTTCTACCCACTTTCCGCCTTTAGAAAAAAGACTTTTTATTGAAGTGTAACATAAATACTATAAGGTGTGGTGATCTTAAGTATATGATGAACCTTTACAATTATACACTCGGATGCACTACCGTCTGACCAAGAACAGAACACTTCCAGGGTCTCATGCGATTTTCTTATGCCCCTTCCCAGTTGATAGGCCCAAGAGGAAACCATTATTCCAAGTTAGTAAATTTTGTCACCATTAATTTTTGCTTACTCTTGAATTTCATGTAGACGGAATCACCTAGTATGAAGTCTTTTGAGTTTTTCTGTTGTTCAGCAGAATGTCCATGAGAGTCATCCGTGTTTACATGTCTCAATAATTTGTTTCTATTTTACTGATGTGATGTGATGTTGTCATGTTGCCCCAATTTGTTAATTTGAGCAATTTTGGTTAATTTCCAGATTTCAGCTATTCTGAATAAAGCTTCTTTGAAAACTCCAGACACGTTTTTGGTGGATGTGTGCACTCCTCTCTCTTCCCTATACTAGAGTGGGCTAATGTTTGGCTTTAATAAAATTACTGATCATTTATAAAAGTTGCTATTATTCTATTAAATAGACTGTGGATGGTAAGTAGTAAAGACTTAAATAAATGTCCCAGTGATAGTCCCCCAAAAGGGGTTGGGATTAGTTGTGGCTTTTTTTCAAATAGGTAGTGATTATGATGCTTATTCAAGTGAATCAAATAACTCGGACTATAAGGATTTTATTTATGTTAGTTATATAGTGGCAGATTGAATAACTGAGCCACATATTCTGTTTGAACACACATTGGTACAGTATAGTTAAATCTATAATAAAAAGGTACAAGTTGTATTTAAAAGTACATTGTTTTGAAAATCTGAAGAGCATGATTCTAATTCTAATTCTACCACTACGTGACTGTGTGACCTCAGGCACATCATATAGCCTCCGTAGCTCTTTATGTCTTTGTCTGGAGTAGAAGTGATGGGAGAAGAGTTTAGTCTGTATGATCCCATAGATTCTTTCCAGTTTCCTCATTCTATGATTTTTAAAATAAGTCACTCATAGTTACTTAATATGTTTTACTTCTTCATATATCTAATTCATAAATTGGTTTAACTAATTTATTCAATTATTCATACTTGATCTAACTAATTAAATTTCACCGACTCAAAGAAGAGAAAATGAGCGTTATACTCAGACTCCAAGTCATGGCAGTAAATCCACAATTTTAGCTGCTGAGCTGATACAGGGTTTACTAAACTAAAATCGTATGTTCTAAACAATAAAATACTAAAAACTTTACTGGCAACTTCTTAGGTTTTGGCTACTCAGCTACTACGTAATCAGAACCCTAAAGGATATCCCACATGTAATATTGCAATCTTTCAACTTTGGACTGAGTTTTGTAAAGTCAGCTTGAAACAGATTCCACCAGTGTGTGGCTCCTCCGATCCTGCAGTGGTTCAGAGCTTCACATGTGGTGAGTGTTTTTCTTACAGTTATTAGTCGGTGCCACAGTGTAGGAAAAGGGCAGTCAGCTGTTTGTTATGATTAAAGGTAGATGTTTCCTTTCACAGGCTTGCCATTTTAAAATTTGATTTCTTTATTATGTCCAGATGAGACTGAAGGAGGCTTGATTTTCTACTTACTGCATAAATATATATCTAGCAATGCAAAATGCCCTGTGAAAATATAAACAGGAAACAGATGTTAGGTTAGATGTATAGCAGACACTATAAATTTGAGCTATATTTGAGACTACCGGGTTTTCATGCTCTCTTTGGACCATGAGGTAATAATTTTATTACTGAGTGAAGAAATATAGTATATTTTCTTTGAAGTGGACTGTGGGAATGTTTCATGTTGTACAATTTTAATGTTCAGTGAAAAATTAAATGAATTTAACCATCATTTTATAATTGTTTTAGAGACATGAATAATAAAATGGCCAGTGAATTGTAGTTGTTGTTGTTGTTGTTTTTAAGGAATGTAGAGTTGTTTGGGCACTAGTATAGTATTTGAGTAGTATCCTCTGCTCTTCACCTGGTTTTGCCTCATTATGGGACCTCCTTGCATATTGTTTATCTTAAAAAGATTTTAAACTCAGGCTCCTATAATTAGTCAGATTCGTGTTTAGTCTTTCATTCTTACAAATGATAACAAATTGTTTTGGGTTAACTGTTCATTAAAAAGTTCTACTGTATAAAAAGTAAGAGTATAATCTTCAAGTTTAAAACACAGAAGTTTAAGTATAACCTCTGTAAAGTTGAGTTTTCCCTAAAGGCACATCCCAGGTCATTGATAAAGTCAAAATGAAAATTGCGTGTTGGTAATTGGGCTTGTTTCACTTAAGCATACTAATTCCTGGTAAAATTAGCTGCTACTCAACACAGTTCAACAAAAAGTTACCAAACATTGTTTACATATGATGTAGTGATAGGATTATTGGCAAAGAATGGTAAAGAATTAATAATGTAGAATCTAGTAATTGCCTACTAGAGATACAAAGTGCTCTGAATAAGAACAGAAAAGAAATAAGTAAATTTCCTGGATGTATTTGGAACCACAGGAAGAATTGATAATCAAAGTCTGGATGTTATTTTGCAGGTGGGGTAGCTTGGAGATCAGCAATTGCATTCTAGATTGAGGGTAACATTTGGACATGGGTCCATTCCAGCCATTCTCAACCTGTGGGTCACAACCCACAGGAACTATATTAAAGGGTCGTAGCATTAGGAAGGTTGAGAACCACTGGTCTATACTCATTTGAAGGCCCAGACTTATACTTCAGTTTTTAAGAGAAAACTGTGAGACCTGAATAGTGCAAAGTTGTGTTCAGGATGTGGGTTTAGCAAAGTAAGCGACTTTTGTGGGCTGAGTAGTAGCAGAAACACATAGCAACTGCTCAGGAACAGAGATGGAGTGCTCCTCCTGCCTCAGCCACTCAATTAGCTGGAATAACAAGTGCATGCCACCATACTGGCTAATTTTTGTATTTGTCATAGAAAGGGGATCTTGCTATGTTGCTCAGGCTAGTGTTGAACTCTGGGGCTCAAGCAGTCTTCCTGCCCTGGTCTCCTAAAGTGCTGTGGTTACGGGCATGTGCCCAGCTTGATTTTTTTTTTTTTTTTTTTTTTTTGAGACAGAGTCGGTAGAGTGCCTTGGCATCACAGCTCCCAGCAACCTCAAACTCTTGGGCTTAAGCAATTCTCTTGCGTCAGCCTCCCAGGTAGCTGGGACTACAGGCGCCTGCCACAACACCTGGCTTTTTGTTGTTGTTGCTGTTGTTGTTGTTGTTGCAGTTGTCATCGTTTAACTGGCTGGGGCTGGGTTTGAACCCACCAGCCTCCATGCATGTGGCTGGCACCATAACCACTGTGCTATGGGCACTGAGCCCATTTTTGAGTTTCTTATATATAACTGGTGATAATGGTAAATCTTTCAGTCGCTTATTAAGGAGAAAATAAAATCAATCACCCAGACAGGAGTATCCCATTTGTCACTTTGAGTGTGTAATCACTGAACTTCTAAGGGATTTAATTCCCTTTCTTCACTGTACTGAATCAGACATTCCGCAGTGTTAATTTTACTCAGTGTAGCGTCATACTTCATATACGTCATTTCATCTTATTAGGTCTCCCACTTCTTGATGACTCCCATTTTTCCCCTGATGAACTGTGCCCATTGGCTGATTCTTTGGGGGAGATGATTTGGGGACCTATGAGCATGGAACAGAAGCAACCATCTAAACAATGTAGCAAATCGTTATTGGTCCCGATCTTCTCCATCCTGGTTCACTCCAGAATATTATACATTCTCTTAGAGTTATCGTTGAAATATTTCTTTTTTTCCCTGTTCTGCAGTCTCAGTCTCTAGCTAATTTTGGTATGTTAAAAAGTCAGAATACTTGATTTGGAAATGACTTTATCTTACCTAAGATAGAAAGAAATTCTTAGCATAATATAGTGCATTATATCTCTTTATCATTATTATTTAAACTCATGCTTATCCAGTTCTTTAGCCATGTAAACATAATCATAGTTTACAACATATTTGCTCATGGGAAACATGTGATCACTGTAAACATGTGGAGAGTGCAAAGGCTGCTCTTTAAAAAAAAAAAAATGAATCTGGCTCGATGCCTATAGCTCAGTGGCTAGGTCGCTAGCCACATACACGGGGGCTGATGGGTTCAAACGCAGCCCTGGCCTGCCAAACAACAATGTCAACTGCAACAGCATCAACAAAAATAGCCCGGCATTGTGGTGGGCACCTGTAGACCCAGCTACTTGGGAGGCTGAGTCAAGAGAATCATTTAAGCCCAAGAGTTTGAGGTTGCTGTGAGCTGTGGTGTCACGGCACTCTACCAAGGGTGACAAAGTGAGACTCTGTCTCAGAAAAAAAAAGAGAATCCTACAAAAATGACCAAATTTAATATCTCAAAATGATATGTATCAAATGATTGTTTCTGTTACATTGGGCATAACTTTGCATAACTTTGCATAAGTTGCATGAGTTTGATTTTGTATTTGTAGAGGCAATAGACTTTGACAAAGCCCCTCTAATATGAAGAAATATATTTTAATTGCATAGAATTTTAACTTGCATATGATTAAAAAATAACAAAACTTTTTTTTTTTAAGTTCAAGTCCTACAAAGTAAATTTGGCTGATAAAATAGAACTTTACTCTGATCTTTCCTTCCATGCTGAAGGAGCTGTCTGATCCTATAACTTTGGAGCTCATTGTGCTTTGGCAGGTTAGAATCTCAGAAATGTCCCAACAAGGTGTTGGTTGGCAAACCAGTTTACCAAGCAGTGACTGGAAATGCTTTCATTCAAGTTCCAATTAAAAAAATCACACGTGACGACACTTTTACCGAGTGAAAGCAAAGTAGAACAGAAACTGAATATGTCCTTCTTTGTTCCTTCAGTTTTTTTTAAAGAAAAAGGCCTGTTTATCAATTTTTTTTATTTTTTTATTAAATCATAGCTGTACATTAATGCAATTATGGGATGCAATGTGCTAGTTTAATATACAATTTGAAATGTTTTCATCAAACTGGTTAACATGCCCTTAACTGCATTTTTTCTTAGTTATTGTGTTAAGATATTTATATTCTACTCTTAGTAAATTTATTTTAACATGTACCCTTGTAAAATGCACCATTGGTGTGATCCTATCAATTGCACTCCTTCCACCCATCCTCCCCCCCCATCCCCTTCCTCTTCTCTCTCCCTTTCATCTTGGGCTATAGTTGGGTTATAGCTTTCATTTGGAAATGAAATGTGGGTGCTTAGTAGGGCTGAGTACGTTGGATACTTTTTCTCCCATTCTTGAGAAACTTTGCTAAGAAGAATATGTTCCAGCTCCATCCATGTAAACATGAAAGAGGCAATGTCTCCATTTTTCTTTAAGGCTGCATAATATACCATGGTGTGTATATACCACAATTTATTAATCCATTCATGGGTCGATGGGCACTTGGGCTTCTTCTGTGACTTTGCAATTATGAATTGGGCTGCAATAAGCATTCTGGTGCAAATATCATTGTTATAAAGTGATTTTTGGTCCTCTAGATATATACCTAATAAAGTAATTGTAGGATTGAATGGCAGGTCTATTTTTAGATCCCTAAGTGTTCTCCAAACATCTTTCCAAAAGGAACGTGTTAGTTTGCATTCCCACCCCAGTGTAGAAGTGTTCCCTTTTCTCCACATCCATGCCAACATCTCTGGTTTTAGTATTTTGTGATGTAGGCTAATCTTACTAGAATTAAATGATATCTCAAAGTGGTTTCGATTTGCATTTCTCTGATGATTAAGGATGATGAGCATTTTTTCATGTGTCTGTAGGCCATGTGCCTGTCTTCTTCAGAGAAGTTTCTCTTCAGGTCCCTTGCCCATCCTGAGATGGGATCACTTGTTCTTTTCTTGCTAATACATTTGAGTTCTCTGTGGATTCTAGTTATTAAACCTTTGTCGGAAGCATAACCTGCAAATATCTTCTCCCATTCTGAGGGCTGTCTGCTTGCTTTACTTACTGTGTTCTTGGCTGTGCAGAAGCTTTTTAGTTTGATCAGGTCCCAGTAGTGTATTTTTGATGCTGCTTCAATTCCCCAGGGAGTCATCCTCATAAAATATTCTCCCACGCCGATTCCTTCAAGAGTTTTCCCTGCACTTTCTTCTAGTATTTTTACAGTTTCATGTCTTAAGTTTAAATCTTTAATCCAGTGAGAGTCTATCTTAGTTAATGGTGAAAGGTGTGGGTCTAGTTTCAGTCTTCTACAGATCACCAGCCAGTTCACC